>JAUESE010000001.1:17319448-17335867 GCA_032274725.1 Malacoctenus triangulatus
TTTTTTGCAGTGTTTATATGTGAATATGTGCGCTGCATCAGACTTAATCTTGCCGTGCATATTTTGCAGTGCGTCTATTCACATGCTTAATGACAGGATAAGTGGGCTAAGACCGAGGATCTCTCTCAGTTGCGAGTTTCATAATGTTCATGAAGCAGAATAAGACAGGCAGCACCTTGAAATATAGAGATGTTCAGCAGTGCAACACTTGAGTCGCAGGCTTTCGCTGCGCTGGGCAAGTTGGTATTATATATGGCTTTATTCGGAGAGGGAAAGAGCTGTTTGGCACCGATGCAGACATTTGGTAAATTGTCCGAGGTGGCTAACTTTGGGGAGAGGTTGAATATACTCTACACCTCATTCACCTCAGATTTATATTTCATCCCTTTTTTTGCTCAAGGACTCTTAAGTGCTTCAGCAGGTTCATGGCATGAAGTAGTGGGTGGTGCAGGACGAGCAAGAGAAATCTTACTAGCTTCAGTTCTCATCCGGCGAAAGGTCTCTTGAAAGAACGCCAAGATTTTTTTTTTCTTTTTTTTGTTGCAGGGAGCAGTTCAGTAGGATAGAGCTGTACTGCTGGAATATACTGTTGTTTTTGGGGTGAACCAAGAAAAAAAAAATAAACGGGTAAAACTGGCTGTTGGACAGCTTCATTAAAGTCTCCCAGGCTCAGTTTGTGATTCCTTTGTGCTGGCGTCCGTGTTGTTGATACACCGTCGCCTGCCTGGCGCGTTACACGACAGCCAGCCAACAATGCGACCTGCCTATGAGCTTCGCCCTGGTGCTCGTGTGTCACACGTTGGTTGTGACACACAATGCTGCCTGACTGTCAGCTCTCTGTTCATTAACACGGCTGCTCCTGAATGCTTTCGTCAGGCCCTGCTGCGGAGCTCCTTCTTCGAGGCTTTGCTGTTAATATCAACATCGACTAACGCGGAGCAGCTGAGAATCTCATGGGTGGACTCGGCTCTTTGCTACGGCTTTCAAACAAGCGCGCTGGATGTGCCGCAGTTCCTATTACTGCTGTGCCCACGTCTTATGTTTCCTTCCTCAAGAATAACAATTACCTTTGGGATTCATCCGTAACGACTTTAAAGAACATTATTTGATTTCTCTTTAACAGAACAGTTATTAGCTGTTATACAATACAGCATCTTTCCTTTTCTTTTCTTTTTTTTTCTCTTTTTCCTCATGTGAATTTCTGATGCTGCAACTCTCTCTGGTGCTCTGTGATCTGCGCTTGGCTGTTTGTAGGCTGTAGACGCGTGCATTTCCCCAACTCCCTTAAACACAACCCAGCTCTTAGAGATGCTGTTTGTACTTAACTGGATGTAAGGACCCCTGTGAACCCTCAGTATATGGCAGTGCCGTTATTGTCGACGATTGAGCTTCCTCGACATAGACGTCTTTGTAGCTGCTGAAAAATTCCGTCTCCCGGCTCTCGCCTTATGGCTTCCGATTTAGGAACAGTAACCGCGGACAGCCTGACATGAATCTTACTTAGATTTTGGATACATTTTTTTTCTGAATCTAGATTTTAAGACAATTTCATACAACGACTCAGACTACTCAAGATTTCAATGGAAAGTTCAGCATTTTAGTTTTTGTTAGTTTTATACACCGCACAAACATACATCGATTATCTCATCGTTTCTGTCAATAATTTTACATGACACAGTTATGCATTGAGATAAAAGTGACACCCTCTTGTTTATACTTCTGTCATCATATTTCTGCTGATGACCGCAACAGCATTCAATCAGCAGGCTGCTCATTCCACTGACACATTTATTAATTTCGTGACAGTTATGCAACAAAAACCCAAATTGTTGGGAATTTCAGCTGTGTTTGCACGTCTAATCGTGAAATAATGAAGTGACCTCAGACCTTTGGAAAGTGATTGACTATCGCTGTAAAAGTCCTGGCCTTGCAAATATGGATATAAAAAAGATCTGCAGGGTTTTTTTTTTTCCAAAGCCCATTAAGACGCTCTTGGCTTCGCCAAATTGGAAATAAGTCTCCTGCCAGCCTGTATACATCTTCAGAGGGAACGGTTAATGAGATGTGAGGGAGATTAGACAGTGTCTCTATCTGTTCGTGTGTGTGTGTGTGCGTGTAGCAGTTTCGCCCCACTCTGTTGCTTTTTTTTCTTTCGCATTTCTATTGTGGTAGAGAATGCCAAACGTTTTTTTTTTTTGCCTTCCACTGTGTGAGACCTGTTGTGTGCACGAAACATCCAAATGAGTTGATTGTGAGTCCTCCCGCGGTGCTGCTCAGATTTGGTAAAAGCGATCGTCTGACAGTTGTCTTGACCTGAACAATCTGTCAACCCTCTGCACGCAGTCATGCCTGAAATGCACATGGTCTTGCAGGCTTCCTGGAGCCCGTCCTCAGCACCATGTATGGTGTGTTTTTTCTTTCTCGGACTGGTGTGAAAAGCCTCCCGGCTTGCGTAGGAGACAGCAACTGCACTTTTTTTTTTTTTTCCTTCTCCTCCAGTTTTCAATCAACTGCTGGCCTAAATCAGTAATGCAGGAGGGATTAAGAATCTCTCCCCTCTCAAGCCTTGAGAGGAACTTAGAAATAAGAAGTTAAAGGATGGATGTGATCATATGTTCAGGGATTAGCAAATAGACCAAAGAAAATAAGCAACGAAATAAATTGACTCTCCCGGTGGTGCTGAGAATATAGGCGCGGCGAGTCTCCCTGACTAACCATGTGTTGACATCATGTTTTGAATGGGAGCTGTGTGCGAGCTGAGGCGAGGGCCGGGATACAAGAAAGGAGTCAGGTAGAATGTAATCCATCTGAATTTAAAGGATTAGTGATCTGACTTGGCATTTGTGTTGCATCAAAGTATTGCTACATGCTGCTGCCAGAGTTTCTCTCGAGGAGAAAAAAAAAAAAGCGATTTTCAGCGATGTTTCACAAAAAAGGAGAAACTGCTTGAATTAACACGACGGAGAAGTCACACGTGAGGTTTCTCCTCTGGGAAAACACTTTCCCTCGGTGGATTTCTGTCAGTGGGCGAGGACGCTGCAGGAATGTTGTTGACTGAAGTGGATAAGGGGAGCACGCTATTGTTGACATGGGGTATTATTTGCGATTATAGGGCTTGCTTTCCACTCGTCTCTGTAGATAGGGAACCCTTTCGGTTTCACCCTGAGTCATGTTCAAATTGTGTTTCCTGCGCAGAAAAGCGCTAATCACTTTGATTTTTCAGCCTCTCGTCCTGCGGTGCTTGTTGCTTTCCTGCCATTGCTTATTATGTATCGGAGGGACCCGCTACATTTGGTTGTGTTTACTGCTGTGGTCTCTCGTTTGTACCCGCAGAGCCTTTTGCCTCTGGGGAGGGGTGTCTGAATAGAAGTCCCAAGCCTGACACCGATGATAGGGCTCAGAGAGATGAGGGCTTCTCAGCGCTGTGGGAAAACCCACATGGGAGCATCATATCGAGGTGTCAAGGATGCAAATACAGTTCCACTGGGGACTCTTTTTTATTTTTGTTTTCCAGACACAGACAAGTACACATGGCTGAGGTGATTCGCTAAATAAGTCACCCCTCGGAGACATGGGAGTAAACAAGCATTAAGTACAAACAAACATGGTGTCACAACATTGTCATGGAAACATCAGACGCTGTCAACAAATGCCTGCAACTGTGGTGCCTTTGGCGTCACAGACCTGACAATGACACTGTTGTACTGTTGAAGAAACATAGACAGTTGCTCCCCCTGAAAGGCCTCCATGGTGGCTTCACTGTTGTAAAACCACAGGGGGGGTTTTCATGTATCAAAATCAATAGTGCAGATGCTTCAACGTTCAGACTTTTTTTTTTCTTCTTCTTTTTTTTTTTGTGCAAACAGTCAGAGCAGAACATCAGTGGCTAAGTTGTGGGTCTTTGAACAGGACTCTAAATATAGAGCTACATTTGTCACAGGGTTTTAAAAGCAGGGATTTTAATTCGTGGATGATATTACATGTTTCATTTTTACCGAGTTAAAAAAAGGTCTGGAGCGTTGTTGTCTTTAATGGAAACACAAGAACACCTCTCAGGCTTTGTTAAGATAATTAGTTGGACTTAGACAGTTGTTTAAGTGCATATACGACATCTGATTAAACATTCTGCTAAAAGACCACTTATAAGATTGTTCTGGCATTTCTGCCTTCCCCTCTGAACACCCACACATCACCACAAACTGCTTCTACCCGATCAGCTCTTTGCGGCACCCCCCCGTCCCTCCTCCTCACTGCCGACCACATCAGCAGCCCCTCCGCTCATTAGCTTGCGCAGCCGCACCGGCACGCGGTGAACTTGAGGTGGACGACACATGCCGGGAAAAATGGACAGTCGGAAACGAGATGAGTTCTGATATCTGAATGTCCGTCCGATCGGTGTGGACTCGTCTAGCGCGTGGATCCAGCGTGAATACTTTTGCCAGTTAAGGACAGAAGCACTGGTTGTTTCAGAGGCGCAACTGACTGGCTGAGTGTATTTTAGTGCTACAGTAAATAGAGCAGTCGTTACATTCAAATGGCAACGCTTTTGTGTTTATACTTCAGATCATCACAGTTCCGTGCACTTAAAATCCCCCCCTCCCCCCGTCCCACCCATGTGTAATATTTCTGTTAAGTATGTTTATTTCACAGATTCTTAAAAACTTTAAACATTACATAGATCTTTAAAGTGCTTTTAGTGTGCACTTGTCCATTTTTTGTCTGAAAGGCTGTAAAACACAGATTAGAGAAAAATAAAGAAATATTGAGAATTGACCAAGAAAATTGGTTTATAAGGTTTTTTCACATCTTGTGTAGAGTCTGAGCTCTGCTTTGCCCTTCATGATTAAAGCATCACTACACAGTGTTACATCCCAGAAATCTCTTGTAACCAGGAGCAACCACATGTCCCTCGAAAGCTGGTCTTAGATCAACATAAAAGAAAAAACAGGAACTGAAACAGCGGAACAATCACCTGTGATTCTCTTGTTACCATTTTACCAAAGTATGTACTTAGTATGTTTAACACAGTCTAAAGTTTTCTAAGTAAGCTTGGCACTTATACTCAAAATTGATTCGGGTTCAGTCCTTTTTTCCCCAGCCAGCTATTTTCCTCTTTTCCAGAGAAAATCAATTAATTCTGTCCTCTAGACGAAAGGAAAATCTGCAGTGTTGCCTTGTACTCCACAGCCTGAAGTATCAGGCAATGTCACACTCACTCCAAACGGAGCAGCACCCCATCTAGCGAGTGAAATTCAACTCATGGCTGGGATGGAGGGTTGTGTTTCATTCCTCTTGACTGCCAGAGGTGCTGGAAACTCCATTTCTTTTCACTGTCTCTCGCGGCCGCCCGGGTTTCGAACAACTCACGTACAGTCTCCAGCCTCACAGCGCCGCCTTCATAACTGGAGCAAAGTGGCTCATTTGAGACTTTTTGGGGGGGGGGGGATTCTGGTGATCTGTGGTGATTTTAATCTATCACCTGCAAGGCTTCGAGAAGCACAGTTGACCGAATAAGAGATGTGCTTGTTGCTTTTTATTGCTTTGACTCTCTCTCTCTCTCTCTCTCTCTCTCTTTCTCTCTCTCTCTCTCTCTCTCTCTCTCTCTCTCTCTCTCTCTCTCTCTCTCTCTCTCTCTCTCTCTCTCTCTCCCTCTCTCTCGCTCCCTCCCACCTATCTCTTTTTTTTAAATCAGCTGTGTGTCACACTTAGTTGATCACCTTAACATGTGAGGGGTGTCCCAGCACATTGTGATGTTTCATAATTTAGTATTCAACCTCACTTATTTCATTTGAAAAGCGCTGCAGTAGGTTGAACAAAAGAGTCCCCGACTGCACGACTGCATCTCTCAAGTGAATGGACAATTATGGCTCACCGAGCAACAAGACAAAAGAGAGTCACAGCGGCAGGCTCGCAACATTCCCAATGATTTGTTCTAAATGGTATTTTTCAAACAGCAGTCGTTGTTAGTTGGGACAAAACATGCTAAGAAGCTGTGCTGTTCCAGTTCTAAATGAGAAAATTCATACCGATTACATGGGTGCATGACCCAGTTTAGTGTGATCTCGTTTGTGGGATGAGGTGGAGAGACTAATTGGAGATCGTTATTATTTTTATGTTAATGCAAAAAAAAAATCGAGAGGGCTGATCTTAACCTCGGGTCACATTTGCGGGCTTTAATTATAACATTAAATAATAGCCTTTGCGGTAAAAATCCTGTGGGGATATAATGACATTCCCTCGTGTGTCAGAGGTTGGCGCTACTTTCCTCGAACCTGCGTTGACTCATTTCATTTTCACTCCAGTTTAGGAAATGTATACCTTTCACTCTGTGAGTTGTGGCCAAATCACATGAATGGCAGTTAACGACATTGTTTATTTCAGTAAGATGTGAAAAAAAAATATCAACATTTGGTGAAAGAAAATGACGAAAATAGTTTTGCCATTGAAAACTTTTCAGCTGTTCGAAAGAAATTCAGTTTGTGCACGACCTCGTGGCAGCGCCCGATAATAGCTCTGTGTGAGTGGATGTACCTTGGCTGAACGATGGCCCTTGCAATTGTATTTTTTTTCCTAATACTATTTTAATATAATGGTCCGTAATGAGCCATGTTGAATGTACTACTTGCAAAGTGCCAAAGAAGGACATTAAGCTCTGTGTGGAACTGGGGAGGTACAGCAGGGGTGAAGCGACAGATCATTGGAATCACCCTGGCGTGTGGCTGATGGGGGTGTGGCGCAGCCTTGCAGGGAACGATATTGAGGCTCACGCCACTGACTTGAGTGGGGCCACACAGTGAATCCCCGGGGAGCCGTGCCGTCATGACACATGCGACAAGCTCGTGTGACTTTAATGTCGGGAGAGGACCAGTTTTAAGTGTTGTCATTGGAGGAATGTTGATGAGGTTTGAGGAGGAAGCTCGTCAGCCTTCGTGGTTTCGGAAGTTCAGCAAAAGGAGTACTTTTGAAGAAAGGCTCTTGTCCTTGTTTGGTCAAAAAAAAAAGTCCAGGCCCAGTGTTTACATCCTCTGATTTCTGTTTTTTTGTTTTTCTCTCCCATGTCGAATTCAACATGTTCCATTGTGATGTGTCTTGGCACATTCTGGTTCTTTGGCTGCTGCAGGGTGCTCGAATCTGTAAAGAAGCCAGCCTCGTCTCCTGCTCCCAGAACCCTGCTGTTCCCCGTCCCTTGTGTAAGCTGCCGGTAAATGAGTGGGCCGGTCATCTCACACCCCGGGGCTCTACCTCGGGCTCTTCAGACCACCAGCTGTTGTGTTTAGGACTAAGTCATGCACCAGTTAGCATGATGAATCCAGAGCGTGAGTGAAAGGTTTTAACCTCACCGTATGTCTCCTTCCTCTTCCCTGCTGGCCTCTAGCACCGAGTACTGTAAGCGTCAGGAACATCACAGACCTAGGGAGGAAAACTCCAACTGAACGATGGTCTTTATCAAGCATCGTAGACACCTTCTTTTTTCTAATCTCTGACCATGATGAGGATTGAGAAGTGTAATATGACTGAGCGAGCAGGGCAGATATTCCAAATCATGGCTTGCTGGACCTCTTTATGTGGGACATTCGGTGTATTTTAGTGCAAGTGGGAGAATCTCAGGATGAACAAGCTTAATTCACAAGAATGCAAGGACTGCTCAGGCTTATTCTCTAAAGAAAGAGCACGTTGTGAGTCACAAGATTGCCACACTTCTGTCACTGGAACAATTACATTACGTCAACCGGACAAATAAGTTTCCTTCAGCTCAGCAAAACTCCAGAGATATGTGAAATATGTGTACACTTCCGTATGACAGATGGGAAAACGCAAAATGACACAAAAATCAGAAGCCAGCTTCTTAAATGGAGCTAAATTCCATTGCCTCTCCAAAACAAACAATCAAAAGCCAAAGAATGAGCAGGACTGTAAATTGCCATTGTGTGCAATCTATAACATATTCCCTTATTTTAATTTATTCTTCGGAATTTGTCTCATTTCCTTCTTGTGATTTGTGCTGCTGGAAAACAATTTTAAATGTTTTTTTTCAGATTGCAGTTGCTTCAAGGAAAATATTTTAATTTCAGTGAAGAAAACGTTTAATATTATTCTATTAATCTGAGCTATTTGTGCATTTAAAGTTTCCTTTTTCAATAGTATCTCTTTTTTCCATTTAAGTACATCCTTTTGGATCAAATTGTCATTTAATAGGTATCACAGGAATGAGCAACATCCTTCTGCTACAGAGAAAATCATTAGATTGGACTCTTTCATAAGCTGTAATATGTGCTTCATTGAGCGTTGTAAATAATTTAGAATATATTTTAATTTTTCCTGCTGACTGAGACAGTTTGGTACAACTGTACCGCACATTCGATCGTCTGAACTTTTCAACTGAAGGGTACAAAGAGGACAAAGATGAGTACTGTGTAGGAAGTGATCTGTATAAATCAGAAACACTTTATGAGGCCTCTGTGTGTGTGTGTCTCTTCCTGAAAGCGTGATGTGGGGATTTATATGCTAACAACGGCGATCTCCACACACTCGGGTGTAAATTCAGTTTAGGGAAATGGTCACAGACATGACACATAACAGAGGCATGCAGCCCTGTGCTATATTGTGGGTCATTTTAATACACCGCATGCATGGCTGGAGATACTGGCCATAAGCTCCACTCCACTGCTCGACTTGTACGATGGCTTACCTTTGACATTTAACACAGGAGTCTCCCACTGCACATGGGTTCCAGATACAAGGTGTTAAGGCTGAGGAGCGCCCAAATGCTCATCAAAGCATTAATGCATACAAAATGGAGTTAAATTTACTCGAGGTGCAGAATTAAGGTGCTAGTTGGGAGGAATACTGGCCTTTATAAAATTTTGTGACTCCCGCTTGTCAGTAAGTGGACACGAGCATTTCTACTGCATATGTACATAATTTTCTAGTTTTTTTCTACGCTTCTTGTCAGTTTTTCGTGGTTGTTTCAAATAAATGACAAAAAACACTTTTGCGAAATGCAGTTCAGTATTTTTCTCTTTTGCAAATGTGTTTTCGAGTAAATATGCTGACTTGATTGCTTTTTTTTAAGACAGCAAATGGACGTGTGGTAAAATCCTTATGCAGGCACCGACAATAACAATTATAGCACTTCAGTAAAGATTAGAGAAAGACCATATTTTCCTGTGCCTTGAATCCTGAGAATGATGTCTTCATCCTATAAACATTGAAATATAAAAAAACCCCACAGAGATTAAAAAACGAATCATCAAACCCTGCTCACAGTTTTCTGGTTCTTTTTTAGCAACAGCACGGAAAAAAACCCAAAACAACAAGAATCAAATGCTTCCACGAGTGAATATGGTAAACATGTTTGCATATTAATAAATGTTAGGATTGATTAGACTGAGCATATTTTGACTGATGAATAGGCAGAAACATGAGCGGAGCTGCAACAGAAGATCCTGTCAAACAAAAAACAATCAAAAAAGTGAAGCAAGTCCAAACCAATTTCCTCCCACTGCGAGGTAAATATTTTCGGTCCCTTACATCCTGCAATAAAACCTTCACTGACTTATCTGCTTAAATGTTGTTAATGTAAATGTAACATTCACAAAGAAACGTTTGTGATTTCAGTTTGCACTTCTGCATTTGCCGTACTTGTCAATCATGTCGTAGTCTGCAGAAAAAGAACAACCTTTTTTTATTCTCACCCAGTCTTCACGGTGCCCATGCCCTCCAGTTTCATATAATGCTTTTTCCTTTCTCCAACTCGGTAATAGCGCCTCATTTAGCATTGCTGGTTTTTGAGCACAGAAACCTGGCTTGTGCTGATCTGTCATTGTACAATGCAAAATTGCCTCAAGCACTTAACATTGTCGAAGAGATTCAGCCGAATATGTTTACAGTGAAATATAAAGCAAAAAAAGAAAAAACAAATAAAATATTCGTTGCCATTTGGGAATTCAACCCAAACAAAAACACCTGTATCGTGTAGGCGCACAGGAAAAAGATCTCTTTGATTAAAGACATACTGAACTCACTGAAAATGTAATTAACTCTTGTGTCTTCTTATTATCTCCCCGCTGTGCTGTCAGTTTATATTAATGGAAACAGAAGATAATTGCTAACTAAACAGCACATTGTCTTCCATACACTCCGGGTGTGTGCCGATACCTCCACTGCTGCCATGTGTCAGTTATAAAGGCTGTTTGTCTCAATAAAAGGAGGTCAGCGTTGGATTGCTGCGAGAGCGATTGGCTGTGTCTGCTTGCATCACACCGCGCTCTCAATGTACCACGTCCTTTTATTAGCGTCGCCAAATTCTTCAACTGCGGAAGTCATCTGAAAGTTAGTGAATCTTTCAGTCGTCTCCATGCGCGGTAGCATATGGTTGGAGCAATTGTGGGAATTATCTGTGTCATCTTGTTTGGACATATTCAATTTGGGTCTCAAGCCCCCCGTGGAAATAGTTGAAAGTGGGTGATTTGGGTGATGGAGAGGAGATCCAGATGGCAGAGCAGCACCAAGATCAATCGGGCTTGATGCATTTTTCCCACTTCAACATGCAGACAGATGTGATTTAACACAGTAATTGGGTTTACTTCCAGTTCAGAGGTGTTCTTTTGACAAACAGTAACACCTCGCAAGGAACATGCAGACTCGGTTGTAAACTCTCCTCAGCATGTATTATTCCATGTATTATTTCATCACAACAATGAAGTCTCATGTTCCTCACTCAGGCTCATTAGGCTGCAGACAGAAAGGAGGTTCCAGTTTTGACTTCACACAGCAACGCACTGATCGGTTTGATCCACAACACGTGAAAAACGGGGCAGACGTTGACTTTCTTGGCTGTTTTTTTCTTTTTTTGGTCACAATTACTATTGATTTGCAGTCGTCACGTGTCCGCGCATCCATGCATATTTCTCTATGGACTGCAGTTCGTAACCAATCCTTTTAAAGTTCTCATGCACATTGGTCCCGGTTACAGGACAAAGCCGATCGATAGTGGT
The DNA here is from genome assembly GCA_032274725.1 of Malacoctenus triangulatus. Lineage (NCBI taxonomy): Eukaryota > Metazoa > Chordata > Actinopteri > Blenniiformes > Labrisomidae > Malacoctenus > Malacoctenus triangulatus. Next base: position 17,330,446 of record JAUESE010000001.1, read on the forward strand.
GGAGTTTTTGTCGGGTTAGGTCGGGCGGAGTCGCGTCATCGGTCTGGATTTATGTCCGTGCTCGAATTGCTGTCCGGTCCGCTGCTCTTTTTAGCCTCTCTTACAAGCGACGACCAGTTCTGATCGAGTAAGTTTTAATGGTCCAGGAAGTTTTAGGGGGTTGGAAGCTGCCCATAAATGTTAATAATCTATCATTTCTGCACTACATTTTTGAACCTCATTGGATTGCAAGAGCTGATAAAGTTTTTTATGTAGTTTATCATAAGTAGGTAAAATTACCAAGAGAATTATTGAACAGTTGGTTTTCCACTTTTGTTTTTGCCTGGCAAAAAGGAGTGAAATGCGTTGAGATGGAAGAATAAGATGCAGCCGTTTACTCCCCAAATGTCTCTGTGTGCAGGAATCCTTCATTATCCTGCTTTTAAAAGGCAACATATCATCTGGAGTATTCAGCCAGCAGCTGTACCTTATTTGGCTCCAAGCTATCCGTTTTTTTTCCCTCATATAACAATGCAGAGCATTCACAGGGTCTTCCATCATTCAGCGGGCTTTAATTGTATTTGTGGGTGTGATTGAGTTTCCGTTTGCCCTCTAATCTAGGTCATGTCAGCTGAATAAAGGGCCTGCTAAATGTGCCGCAGCCCAAATAAAGAAAGGACAGCCGTGGCCCAGATGTGAGAGCAGTCTGAGCTGTACCTGAGTCAATAGATCTGGAAGATAGAGGTGTCAACCTTTCACGGGGAGCTGAGGCATCGGCAACCATTTAGCTATGGCTGTCCGGCGCGCTGAAGTCCGCTTCAAGCATTTAGTCGGAAGAAAGCAGAGAGGGAAATAGTTTGGGGAGGGGGGGGGGTTTCAAACTAACATCAGCGCTGTCTGTCTGGGGGTCGTCATTCACCCAAAGCCTTCGACCTTTACGAACGGCTCACCTTTGGCTCAACTTGTGGCTTTTCTTTGTTTTGAGCAAATGTCACAAGAATCCTTCAGAAAGAAACAAGGACGAAATAACGATTGTCCTAATACGCTTTAAATTCATTTAGTATAACACAGGAATGTTAAATTTAACAGGTTAAAAAGGATTATAATATAACTGCATATGTAAAGGTCCATTCATTCCACCCACGCTATGTGTTAAATGATATCTCTCACAGACTTCAGCCATTTAATCCTAAGAATACACCAGCAGCTTTCCACAAATGAGACTCGAGCTGTGTGCTGATAAATAGCACTTTTCAAGCATCAAATGTACAGACGACTACATTTGCAAAGATGAATAAAAATTGGAGGCGCTATCAAGGGTTTTCTTGACTGCGCGAACTGAATGGCGCCCCGTGAGGTGGGCGCCCCCGTGCTGTGATGCACTCCTTTCAGAGCTCCTGCCACACTTGGGAAACCCCTCCTGGAAGTCCTGTTCTGCTTTAAGCCCGTCAGTCACCATCTGTGACACCCGCCAGCTCTCCGCTGTCACTGTGGCAGCCCTTCAACTTCAGTTTCATCTCAGAGCGGAGGAAGAAATTAGAAGGAGCCAAGCGTCTCGAGCAGAGCGAGGAGGAATGACAAATGTGCTTTGTGCATTCGATAAACAAATCACTTGAGCTACTTTAGTGGCTCGCTCATCCGTTTGGTGAAGTACCAGTAAAACGAAGTACCATCAACTTTGATGATTACTCATAGTTTGCTCTACCAAATAGTGGAGCTGTTTGCTAAAGGGTTAACAAAAAGCAAATAAGCAATGACTGGCATGATGCACTCTGAATTGTGTTGGAGGAACCAACAATTCTGATAAATAAATCCTTCAAAATGTCAAACTCAACAGTATGAATCCAGTTCAGAGAGGATGATGGGGAAAAAAAGTGACATAAAATCTGTTGGTTCTTTTTTCTGACCTCACTTGCCTTCTCCAGGCTTCTTCGAGAATTGTTTTGGAGAGAAATGTAATATTTTTTTGACTGAATTGAATAACACTTGACCTGCGAGTTTACTGCAGAGCGATGTACCTTGAGGTATGTAAAGCTGTAGCGTGGGGGGAGGAGAAAGAGTGCTCGTCTTTCAACTGAATCACTACTAAAAAGACCAAAAAACCAAGTTCCAAACGAATTGAATTATGGATATGATGGAGGGACCTGGCTGGAGTAAACTCGGTGAATTAAAATGTCAAGAGCCTGGATGTGGTTTCTGCAGGCCTGTGCCCTCATTTGAAGGCAGCGTGTCTCTGTGGGTGTTGGTGCTTCATGGCAGCTGGTCTCTAAGAGCAGTGAAGAGGCAATATTCCAGGGGCAGGTCTGAATGAGACTGCAGCGGGAATCTGCTGCTAGATCAATGATAATAAATGTGATTCATTCAAGCTGGTGCTTCCCAGTTATTGAGTGTGGATCTGCTGTGGTGTGAAAACTCTACTAACAGGCTGCCGCCAGAGGTACCCTAAAAGCAGATAAAAACAAGCCCTGATTCCATTCCAAATGTAGGTTACTTGCATAATACATACTGTATGGAGTACACTTAGTTCTCTCACACTCTTTCTAGTAAATTGTTTTTCAGTGGAACAAACTTGTAATAAATCTCACCCGCTCAGAGTACAATAGATGATGCCACACTCTGCAGCAATTAATTTAATTTACTGCATCATTACGTCTTTTTTATGAATTTTTCTGCACGGGTGAAGAATAGATTTTTTTTTCTCTCCCTCTCTTCACTTCTTGATATGCGGCCTCGTTTGGCACGGGGCTCTGGTGAGAATGTCCTCACTTTACAAACGCTGGCAAGAGTGGTCAAGAGATGTACCAGATGGCAAGGCCCATATGCAGTTTGCCCTTTGGCCAGGTAGACTAATGAATCCTTTTGGGAGGTAATCTGGCATATTAGACTCTCCATGGGCATGTAACTCACTATTTTTTTCCCCCCTCCCACAGCTGCCCTGAAATATCTTGTTTTCACATTTCCCCGCAACACATGTTCACAATCCCAGAGACAAGTTTGAGAAAAGGGTTTTTCAGTTTTGTCTCACCCACATTGTTAGAGTAGAAACAGTGTCGAGCAATGTACGTCAGGTTTTCCTCACTTTAGATCGCTTTCTTGGTTTGTTGCTGCCTGATTGAAGTTATGGTGGTTTTTGCGGTCTTGACACTGTCTTTCTTTTTTTACTGATGCTGCGTTGATCGATAAAAGCATTTAGGTTTTAGCTTGACGCATAAATCTCTGGTGATGTTTGCATCTCTGTAGTTCCACCAAACATATTCACAATGACAGCCGTTGTACTTTTAACACAAGTTTGATGGACAAAATTTTGAAAGAGTATCATGAGGGCTCGGCTTCCATTGTACCGCGACAGTCTGAGTTCAGTGTGGAGTAAATCATGAATTCCCAACTTTGGGAAATGTTTGAATGAAAATGGTGGTTTTAAAATCAGAGTTTAATTCAGGAAACCTGGTAGCAAGCTATAGGAGATGGATGGTGTGAGCTCACCATTGACAGTGGGAAAAGATTGCTTGGGCTATAGCAGTCCCCGGCCGGTCCTTTGTCAGCATGCCACTCAGAATGCAATAAAACATGAAGATTTAATGGAGATTTATGAGCCTGAGCATAAGCAGAGCCGCAAAAAAAAGAGGTTGTCTCATTCGGCAGTTTGACTTTACGATTCTACTTTTGTTTTATCGGGATTTAAAGCACACTTGTAACACATTTATTATTTTAAAATATGTGTTTTGTGCATCGTCTTTTGCCAAACAGGATGAAAACATACTTATAGAGATTCTTTGATTTGTGATGTCCTTGTGAAGGTTAAAATGTTTTATCGGTATCGCGCTGTAAAGAGGTAGAAATTAATTTTATTTTGTTTTGAAAAACCACACAGTCTCGCTGACCTCCGAAGGCATTCAGATTTAATCTTCTCTCTGGCCAGTTTCTGTTCAGTGTTAAAGTTTTGTTGAATCGAAATCCACCGAAATACCTTTTTTTTTTTTACGACGTTGTAGAATAAAAACCAAACCGACCACCACCGCTTGGTGGAAATGGCCCTAAATGCCCTTTTCTTAACTCTCAGAGAAGAGCATGTATGGTGAAGAAGAGGAGCAGCCAAACAGTGTTTCATTCGATTGTTGCATCAAATCTTCACTTAACAGGATCTACCACGTTGAAGTGGATGCCTCAGGACCTCCTTAACTGCAGCTTTGAAGCTTTATCCTCAGGTTTCCCTTTGAAGGTTTATCGTGAGTTTGCAAAGTGACTGAGACTAATCGGAATTCAACTCGGCACTCTGTGACCATTGAGGCTCCGCACCTTGTAGCACAACAACACGCGTTGTAGACCCACCTGCTGTCAGCCGCTTAGCCGCAGTCCAAATAGATCAGTTATTGAGCAAACATTGGCGAGGATTGCGTGTCCACGTGCACAGTTGTTCTCCACTCGCTTCACGTGGGCGACTGAAATGAGCGCTTGCTTTGCATTGAGCTATTTCACTGCTTGATAAATAACAAGTTTCTTACCTTTTGTTACCAGTTTGTGTTGCCTCAGTTTTGCATTGCCAGCATAATGACCCGAATTTGGCCAACATACCAGCGTGCTGTTCAATACTGAGACCCCCCCCCACCCCACCCCCACCCCCCGACAGGACAATCCATGTGAAGGCAAGAGAATTTTTCTTGAACAGAATACATTTTACTCAGTAAAAAAAAAGCATTTTATACAAGTTCCTTCAAGTACTTTTTTCTGAATTTTAAAGCCTCTATTATGGGACTATTTCTTCTCAACATGTCCTCTTGTGCTGCTGTGAGAAAGGAGCAAACAATCAGGCACTTCATTCTCATTCCTGAGGGGTTGCTGGGAACTCAGAAAGTACATTTATCTCTTTCACAAACGGAGAAATAAACATTTTTGGTCTAATCTATTGAAACTTGTGGTATCAGTGAGGTGTCACAGCTTGAGTCACTCACACCCAATGCATGCAGCCCCAAACGACAGACTGTAAGAAATATTTCTACGATTGTGCTTCGACTGCAGCCACAGTCACACTTTTTAGAAGATTATTGTGATTGCACGCTAATACATTTAATCCGACCTTTTGATCGTCAAGATTACAAAATTTACACAAAAGAAATTAAAAATCTTTGCCTAATTTGTTCAATTCATTCTTATGTCATAAAAGAGAACAAAACATCAGAACTTGTGTTTGATCTCTGAAATGAAGAAATCAGCTGCTGGTCGTGTTGTGCGAGGGATAATCTCCCCCCCCGTTTGTTTGGGAAAACTGTGACCTTGCAAAATCAAAGCCTCAGTGGCAGCCCAGCGCCTCAGTTCATCTGATGCACATACGAAGTCAGACCCGCTTCACGTCACAGGGGAATGTGCTTCGGTTGTTGAGCTGTCGGCTCTGCTGACAATTTTAATGAACCACTGTTAGAAATGGTGGTGGTGGTGGTGGTGGTGG
>JAUESE010000001.1:17346364-17357850 GCA_032274725.1 Malacoctenus triangulatus
TTTGAGGGACAATTCAGCAATTTCAGCAAAGATGCTGAATAAAGTTTCCGGCCTTGCTTTGGTTTGGTTCACTTTCACACTGCACTTTTGAGGGCACCAGTACAAAATAAATCCTGGCTGCTTGGGGCAGTGCTGCCTGCAATGAGCCCTGACCAGGAGATGTCACGATTCGCCGGGGACCAAACTTGGAAGTCGGAGAAAGTCTGCAACATGCTGCCGCCCGTTACATAGACGGTGAGTGACAAATTGTGCATCACTTTCCCTCTTTGCTTTCATGAAAAGCCCGATGGCCTTTCAAAATAAAGTGGACTCGGATTCACTTGCAAGCGAACCAAGTCCCTGCAGAACTGTCGAACCTGCCGATGCAAATCGGGACTCTCAAAGGTAACTGTAGAGCGTTTACAGTGGACCACCGAGCCCTGATGTGAATGCAGCTTGAGTGATATTGCTCATTTTTTGGGGAATTTGATGTGTCCATCGATTTGGTTGCGTGCTTTACTGGATGCTACAATTTTTCGACTTTTCCTGTGTCAAAATCACAACATCTCGCCGGTTTGAGGTGGCATCAGATTAATTCAACCATCTTGTTTGCCGTTTGATCTCGGTCCATTTCCACAAAAAATGCCGTCTTTGAAAACTGTCGGTCTTGAGTGTGAGAGGTTAAAGCAGAAAAATGTTCGCCGAGTTCGTCCTACTTCCCCGGTAATACCTTTCTCTCTGTAATTTGCCCTTGCTGTATGGAAGATGCTCATTAGATTCAGTTTGCTTGATGCCTTGGTTTCTCTCACAAGACCTCGGCATGAGATTAGTGTGTGTGGTTGGTTGACTAAAGTCTGAATTGAGCAGCAGCCGTGGTTGACTGAGTTCTTTGATCCTGCCTCAGAAGAGCTTCTCGGCTCCACGTTTGAGTGGCGCAGTGTCCCTCGTTCACTTCAACAATCCCTCATTCACACCCTGCCTAAACCAAGACTGGCTCCAGCACAACACTCCATTCTCTCTAATCTGCTGTCTCTAAAAATTCACAAGCTCCTACTGGACTGTGGAGGCTGGCAGATGTACATGAAAGAAAAAGAAGCACTCCAGTTTTACAGATGTATTCTTCAGCTGCAACATTTTATTTACGGGTAAAGTGGTTTGAAAAAAATAAAAGGAAGAAAAGAAAGAGAAGTCTCAGCAGATGCATCCAGGAAAGGGTCCAGATTTTGGGCAGATACACACAAGCAGAATGACAGACTCCTGTGCTCATAAATAAATCATAGTTTGATAGTTTTTGCATTAATTGTTAACTGCAGTAAAGTTGTTTGTGTGCCACTCAATTCGCTCAAGATTGCCATCGAATTGGAGGAACAAACACCGAGCACATTTTGTTATGCATGGAAGAACAATGAGTGGAAATTAAAATAATTTACTCCTCATAGTCAGCACATTGCTCCTGTGCATGGTACCGTGGCCCCTTTTTTGAGCAACAGGAGGAAAAACAACAAAGCTTTGATGGGAAACCAGGGAGTGATGAGTCACAGTCAACGGTGCACTTCACGATCGACCTCATTAAAAAACAAAAAAGCAGAGGGAAACAGGAGGATCTGTGAACCAACATGTTGTTTCTTATTAACTCAACAGAAATGTTGAGCGGAAAGTAAGTTCTCCTCAATTTAACCACCTCAGCTTCTTATTCATCGCAAACAAGAAGATTGTGAAGGTGCCCTCTTTGTTACTCTTACGTTTGTGATCGTTCGTGTCCAATCAAAGAGCCGTTGTGGCTTCAGCTGCGCTGACTCTCGTTCAATCACCACGGCGACTCGAAGGGCTCTTGGTTTCAAGTGAGCCTTGTCTCTCTTGGCGCCTTAATTAGAAGTGCAAAAGAACCATTCGGAGTTTAATTTAATCATATCTTTTGGTATAAACAAATTGAAAAGCATTATTGTCAACTAATTGTAAATCATGTAACGATTGAATGAAATGTCCAATCAGAAAAAAATAAATCCATTGGAATTCAGATCGGATAGACGTCCTGTCTGCACGGACAACATCAAACCCTGAAGTCCCAACTTCCCCCTGACGCTTAAGCGGTAAACTTAACAAAAAACAAAACTTTATTCAGTTTTATTTTAAAGCCAACATGAGCTGATATGACAGGTGCCACTTCCTCATTGGTCTGCACTAATGTACAGTTACTGAAAGAGCTGTGGGCTTTGAGCAGGCCTGGTTACTCCTGGTGCTATAATTATAAAGATCACTAAAGGAATAGCTCTGTATGGAATACATCATGTTTTTTGGCAAACAAAATACTGTACTGTACTTTATTATTGCCAACTAATGGCGACATATGATTTGAAAAATGAACGACTGTTCTCTTCAGAATATAAAACACATTCTTTAGATTGAAGTCGGACCACTTGCCTTGCAGTCAAAGCTTCGTCTCAGTATTCTGTTCAGATAGATATATTCAAAAACATACAATCTGCTTGAATGAGGCTCCTTGCCAACTATTTATAAAACATCCTGACTGACAAGAGAAACCGCATTTTTTTTACCTATTTCCTACATTACTATGAATGCTGAGGCTCGCTGTGATAAGGCAGACTCCTTTTGTGTCGCGATTGTCAAAGGAAATCTTTCAGTCTGATTCACAAAGGGACACGATGCTGTTGTGGCTTCAGGGCTGCGGGTCCGTCTTCAAGGAATCTTATCGTTTGAATATATTCAGCGCAGGATGTTGACAGCAACACAGAATTCATCAAATTCCTAAAGCAAACAATTTCATCTGGGGAAATTAAGCCGACGCGATGTTACTGATTTTAAGAAATATTGAAACGGCGTGCAAGGTTGTCTCTGCACTCCTGCTATATATGGGTTTAAAATAAAAAAAAAAAACCTCTGGTAATCTACCAACTTCCCCAGACATCACAAACTTGGATTTCTTTACATTTATTATTCATGTTTGACATTCATTGAAGTACTTACCAAGTGAAAATTTGAAAATGCCCACAGTTCAGAGCTGACATCAATTGGTTACATCAAAACAGGATCTCAAAGGTCCTCATTATGCGATGCTCGCCCCACTTCAGCTCTGAAGTTATGAACCAGAATGATAATCACCGGCTTTGTTATCACAAGCATTATATTCTCTTAAAGAAAACACGGGAAGATTTCTTCTCATGACTCGATCCAATTCTGATGGAATATCCTGATAATACTTAATTTAACAAGTACTACTTGTTTTGCTTCCGCACACTTGATTTATAGCTTGACCACATTTAATTACTCTTCACACCAGCTTCACTTTTGCAGACTGAATACTTGAGTTTGTGGACTGATTTGTAATTCCCATTATCCTTTGTGCATAATATAATAGCCAACATTATTAATTTATACCATGAATAAATTAAATAAGGGGGTTACACTTGATACACAGTGCAAGACTCTGATGAGATTTGGCCCCATTTAGACATTACACTCTAGTTAAAAGTTTGGCTGCTTCAGCAGCTGGACGCTAATTTGGCAGGAATAAACGGGGAGAATTTATGGGGTGCACAATTTTAGAAAAAAAAATGGTCTCTCCTTCTATTTGTGTTTCTTAGATGTATTAATTGAGAGCACAACTTAAAATTCCAAATTTTTGTCCTCCTGTCCACAGAGTCCTCGCAATGAATTTCAGAGTGTAAATTTGACGTAGCCGAGCAAACATGATACTCTCAGGATTTAACTGTGATGGAGAATAAGCCAAGCTGGCGATGAAAGCTATGTTTGCAGCTTGTGTTACTTGGTGAAATATGCTGAGTGCAACCCAAAGGTCAGTAAAGCTGGTGTGTGGAATACTGTGAAATTTATCTGAAGCCCAAATTCAAGTGAGACAACAGCAACCAACACCTTACTGGCACCAACACGTTATGGGTCTAAAGAGGGAAACAACAAAGGATGTTAATTCATATGATATGTGGAGAAACAATGTGGAGACACAGGCAATTAATTTGTCACACTTGAGTCATCAAAATCAACAAGCAAGCAAGGAGGCTAGTTTGCAAAACACAGTATCAATTACTTAGCAGAGAAATTGATCATAAAAAAAGTAATTTGCTCTCATCATTTTTATATCACCACACAAATAGTTTTCATTTGTCGGCAGCTTTTTACAGCTTTACATTCCCGCATAGATCAACACTTCTCCTGGAGCGCTATCAGTTTGACTAGATGAGCAGTTTGGGGGGTGGGGCTTGTGTGGTTTCTGGACACTGCAGTCCAAAGACAAGCACAGGAGGACAAACAGTGACCCGAAACTCTCCAATAGGTCTGTGTGTGGCTGCTTGTGTGGGTGTGAGTGTGAGTTTGCCCTGCGATGGACTGTCCAGGGTGTCCCCTGCCTTCACCCCATGCCAGCTGGGTTTGACTCCAGGAATGTTCGATACCCTTAATTTGAAAAGGCACCACAGAATCTGAGTGTTTGTGTTTGCTTACATATGTGAGACAACTGTTAGGACAAAAAAAAAACAACTGGTGGATATATGCAGAGAAACTTGTCCTCTACCTTGAGTTAAAATATGACAGACTCTAAATAGCTAAGTGGAAATCGTTTTATGAGAAGCGGGTTGCTTTTGACAAAAGTAATACTGCAGCCTCGTCGTTTGATTCACAAAAGGAATGAATAAATGATTTGGAGAAAATAGAAAAATCAGCCCGATAATACAAACATAACGAGAGAAATAAAAGGACCCAAACCATCCCAATGACAACATGCCTCTACGGCCGACTCCTCCTTGTACAGGACACACCACACAGGACATAAAACAAATGTACGGGACACAAAGGACACCAAAGGACTCGGTAACCATCAGATGGTACGAGACCTTCATTACACAGGAGATGGCACTAAATTACACACAGGGCAGGACACCAGTGAGGACGGGGGCACGCATTGATTTAACCCCCAGCAGTTGAAACCTCGGTGACAGTTGCATGTCCATTTCTAATGAAATCTAAAACCAAGCGGACACGCTGGTTTCCTGGAAGCGTTCATAAATAAATAACCTCTGTTTTGGTGTCCCCGCGTTATCCTAAGTGAATGTCAGGAAGGCTGTAAATCTCTGAGGACGCAGGGAATGGGGTCTGACCAGCAGCGCTTCGGCCCGAGAGCTGGTGGCAGCCTCCATCATCTGGCACGGACTGCAGCCCCGTGTCACTTTTGTACTTCAGGATGGATGGCTCTGTGTGGCCTGGACACCGTTAACTCCGTCCCACTGGTGAGCTTCAAGGAGACGCTATCAGAGGCGAGCCTTCCCACAAGCTGCTGTCGCCCCCCAAAAAAAGAAAAAAGTCGTAGAGAGAAATCTACGGACCTGGCGCGATGTGATTCTTCTTTTCAATATATTTATTAAATTTAAACTTTGTGTCAGATATTGAAACACATACACTGGGGAAACTCACTTACAAAAAAGCCCCTATCCTGTGGATATTGAGTTTGCTGCGGCTACAGCTGAGATCATGGCGTCTGCTGAGACAGATGAAAAATGTTACCCCCCTGCTGCAAAGGTGCTGATATGGTTCCCTCATAGATCCCCAGTGTTTCATCTCCTTTTGATTTTCATGCATCATTTGAAATTGAGTGAATGTGGTGACCGTGAGGTTGGCATAATTTTAGTTTAGCATTCACTTGAGTCGTGACAGTGAGTAATTGGCGTCTCTCACCTATAAATTGCGGCAGAAGCGATTTGACATCGGCGGTGCGAAGAGGAAAGACAGTGATTGTTCTTGCATTGTTGATTAAACCATTTTTTATCCTGCCGAAATGCTTTGTGATGCATTGTGCGTTTTATCTATTCTGCTGTCGTATCTATTAAATTTGTCATGGACTTAGCCGTTTCCTCGGTGTGGTTGTTCCTGCTGATGAATATGTGAATTTGAAATCATTTGAATCTTGAGCAATCGGATGATCGTTTGTATGCATGCGGGCCCTCGGCAGTACAGAACTGGATCGTCTGTGTGCAGCAGGTTGAGAGATGCGAGCACATCCCAGATGAACATATCGCATCTGCCTCGTGTTTCCCACAGCACGTGAACACTTTGCAGTTCACCTGTGGACATTATACCTCCTTGTGCGAGACAGGATCAGGAGTCATCTTCCAGGATTGCTTGGAACAATATGACAATCACAAAGATCGGCCCATGCTCACAGCGTGCATCTGCATGCTAAGCCCATGGTTCATTTCCTGCTGATGTGCCGCAGCTGAACAATAACAAAATAAGTTTAGAGGATTGGCCTCGTGTCAAAAGACTAATATCTGAACAAATTAGAATCAAATAACGTAAATTGAATTGAAATCCCACGTGCAGACTTTGTGGTGTGTTCTCCACTCCTTGGAAATGTTGTAAAATTGCCAAACTCAGTTTTGCAACTGCTTGTCCAATGCATCATGCAGTGAGCCAAAGCATAATGACTTCCTTCCGTCCTCCAACCAAACTAAACGTTCATTTGAGGATGACACACTAAAAGCAGGACATGGAGAAACTAACAGGCTTCCCTCTGCTTCTCCGCGTCCTCACACCACAGCATGCGTTACTCCCATTGAATCTCCACGCGGGGGCTTTTGTGGGAAGATGCTCTCCGACAGCCAGGTTGAGACAAAGCTGCTTATTCACGGGGTCACAGTAAACGTAATGGCGTGTGCAGCCAATTTGCTCCTCCGCCATTCAGCGAGTGTGAATATCATCCACGGGAGGAAATCACTTTGATTTTCCAGAGCCGTGCTAATTGACTTCTCCACTGCTTCTCTACACTGAACTTTGTGTCAGATCTTGGAAGGCGTTGAGTTGCCCTCAGCGAAGGTGGCTTTTATCAATATAATTAACTGAGCTGACAAGAAGCACTGCAGCCCCGTCCCCCAGTTTCAGTGCAGAGTCGAGTCTGGAAGTGGTTCAGTCTGTAACAACTGTGTTTTGTACTCCTCCAAATGTATTATATGTGTAGCGTTTTATTTTTTGCATATTAGTACAACCAGTTGTAATGGATTAAATCCCCATTGATTAAAGTGATGTCAATATTTTACTGCATTTATTAATAATTGAACTATGAAGCCTTTCTTTCTTGCTGCATTGTGAAATCAATGTCGGTTATTTTTTTCCTAGCAATTTGTACGTTGTACATTTTATCAACAAGGCATCAAAGGATACCTCAAAACCTTTGTGTTGTAACACTGTTTTCAGACAGATGGAAAAAAACTCTACAGAAGACCGAAGAAGGTCGGAAACACGGCGCCCTATTTTACTGACTGCACGCCTGTTGGTAGATCAGAAATGGCTGTAGCCTCCAAAAACAAGGAAATTTGACTCATTCGTAAATATACATCCATATAATTATGTCTGTTTTTATTTTAGGAGCCGTAGTCCAACTGATCCTCTTCAAAATGACATAAAGAAACTGTTTATAATTTTAAGTTTCCTGTATATACTTCAACTTTTAACTGCACTGTGAAAAAAAGCAAAACTCATAAAGTAAAGCTGTGTTTTTCTACGATGAGCGCTCAAATAAGTCTCACGAAAGTCAACATTGAGATTTTTCAATAAAAGGAGTGATGAGCAGCAGACTTGAGCCTTCAATATGCTCTGTGGGTTTTATCATCGCGCCATCAAATCCACCGTTCAAGTGAGTCATTAGAAATTACTTATGCATGCATAATACTGGACATTGAGCTTAGCGCTTGACACCACTCAACAGTGATTTTTATCTCGTGCTAACACTGAGCGCTGAGCGGTGTGACCAGGCGCTCGTAATTACTGCTGGTCGTGCATGCAGCAGTGTGCTTGAGTTGAGATGTGTGATGTGGCTTCACTGTCTGAAACAAGGGGAATTTTTCACGCTGTAGGTTCATCTTCGAAAATGTTTTCTCTCAATTTAAACCCAAAATGCATGAATCTTGATGGATTCTGAGGTCAAACATTCACTATACTGAGAGTAGGACAATGACACTCCTTCAGTCAGCCCAGGAAGTTCATAGTGCAAAAACACTGTGTCGATTTGACACATGCGGCTCGATGTCACCTTGTTGTGGCAAGTCGAAATAAAGACCAGCCCGAAAAATCCCATTATCCATCAAAAGAAAGAAAAACCCACCTGTGAGGACTGTGAGGTCCATCCTTTGGCAGGAAGCCACATGACCTGGTTAAACGCAATTTAGTGTTTCACACGTGCCAAATAGATTGTGGTCAACGGTGCATTTATAAATAACTGTGAGGAAAAAAAATGCACCTAATGACAAGTTTGCTCGTCTCCCTTCAGCATTTCAACAGAAACAATCAAACGGCATGGCGCAAGGAGCAGCCACGTTTCCCATTTGGTATTTGTCACGTGAATGCTGTAAACTGGAAAGTGGGAACTTCCCAGCTGGTGAAATCCTTTCCAGTTCCCAGCTGTAGGAGCATCCTCGAAGTTTTGGGTTGCGATCAAACTGTGTGTACAAGTCCAGTGAAAAATAGATTTTGCCAAAAACCCTGCAAGATCATCACGGGAGAGTAACAGACTGCACTATACCAAGAAGGCAGAAGTGGAAAATAATGATCAGTATTCATAAATAGAATTATGCAACACAACTATTAAAAATAACACTAAAAAACACAATCATCAATTCAGTGTCATCATGCTGAGGTGGAGAGTACTTTTGGCTGGATTGATTCAATCGACATCTTCCCCTGGATGAATCCAGTGGGCGATTACATGATGATGTGATTGTGATGATATAATTGCTCGTAATGCTAACACAAACTGAGGCTCATCAGAACACTAAGATGGCTCTTCAAACAGTGATCGTGTGCTGCAGACACTCGCTGGAGGACACTGGCAGAGGTTTGCTCTCTGGATGTTTTATGCGCAGTATTATTGCAGCTTTTATGACGGCCTCAATATTTCACTGGCTCCTTTGACAGTTTGCTACAATTTTGAGGGCCACCGTTGCAAGACTTGAAACGTGGATTGTTACAGTCATGCAATAAATGACTCAGACAATGATAAGGATGTCCTAATTTAGTAACAAACTATGTCAAGGTAGCAATAATTTAAAATTTAATCATCAATCCGAAAAGGCGACAAACATTCAATTGCACTATTTTTGTCATGTATTTATCTGTCTTCAATACAATCACTGCAGAATGGTTGGAAGACGTTTTTTCGTATTTGGATAATTTGTTAAATCTCACCAAAGGAGTAGCTGGTTCATCTGTGATGGTCAAAAGTCAGGGTCACTATGACTTCTCACCTGTCTGATTTTCTGTGAATGTGACAGAAAGTCTACCGAAAGATCCTATAAAACTGCCAGTGGTAAAAGTTGCATTATTTTCCCCTGCTTTAAAATGGATTGTCTCTATTTTCAGTTTACATTGTCTCATTCATTCACCCTCACCATTTCTATCAAAGGCTCCCAGATACAGTCCTTTTTTTTTCAAACTTATGCACATTTTAGAGTCAATTCACGCATAAGGGGAAGCTGCAAACATTGACCCTGTTTCAGTAAGCCCTCAGTAATTCCAGCGTTGCACTGTGAGCGTTGAACGAAAGTATTGGCAACTGCAGCTCTGCCGGTGTGCAGAGATACACAACTGTAGGGTATTTCTGCTGTTTTTTGTTGTTGACAGCTTGCCCTCACTCCAATATATCACGTGGATCAGAGATTTTCTGCAAAGTATTCAGCGGGGTGACAAAGTGAGATCTTAAACAAATAATGCTGCAGGTGTGTCAGTCAGCCTCTGAAAATTTATCTTTTGGTGTCTCTGCAAGCGGCGGCATCCCATGGGCTTCTAAAAACACATAACTCGTGATTTAAATGGCTCTGTAGCAGACTTTTGAAAAGTTCTCTTGATCCTACCTTTGGTCGTTTTATAGAGTTTCTCATAAAAAAACAAAGTTGTCGTTCTGCCATTTCGATGTTTTCCAGTACTTGTTTTACCATTTTGACAGTTGTAATTTTGTTCCAATCCTCCATCATGCTAGAACTGAATAAATTAAATCTGCCAGTGGTTTGCGATGAGTCTGGGTCGCTCTGGAAGGCTCTGAGGAGGTCAGATGTCAAGATGTTGTTGCTGGGGACGATGCTTGACCTCGTGTTCGGACATGGGGAGAGGATCCAACGACTGACTGAGAGAGAGAGAAGGAGTAACAACCTGGAGTGGAGGCAGAAAGTGGTCCGGGGGAAGCGTCTGACTGCGAAGGGTTACCAAGGTCACGGGAAGGGATACTGTTATACCTGTTGTGTACCAAGTCCTAATGACATCCTATTAAATGGCATAGCTTAGCTCGGTGACTGCAGACACGGGCGGATCCTGTTTGACCCACTTGCAACAGAGTGAAGCTCACATAATAAATGTATTTCGGCAGTTGCTCTGATTTGCATTTTGGCTCCATTTCCTTTATTTTTGAACGTAACCACAACTAAAACTCTCTGAGAATCGTCACACTACCAGGTGGACTGTGAGTCCAGATGGGGATCCTCAAGCGTTTGTTTGCCTTGGTTTTTTTTTCTAGTTTTTTTTGTCCATCTTTTGTTTATTCTCAATATCTACGGATCCTGTTGAGAGCCGTGCAGATTGAAGAGTATCTCGGCAGGCGTTCAGCGAGAACTTGGGAACACCCTTTATTAATATTAAATGTACATCTTAAATTTCTCAGGGCTTCATGTTTCTGCCTTGCAGCATTTATTTCAATCCCAAAATATGCATACTGTGTCTCTTTTAATCTCAAGCACGACCTTGTGCGGAAGGAGAACAGCGTCCATTTCTCCAAGCAGAAGTGAGGTGTGAGAATGTGCTCTACTTTTCTCATTCCTAAAACTCTTCAAGCCTCATTAACTACGAAAACAAGCCAACTCGCTGCTGTGAGTGTTTTGTAGCGTTTGCTTGAGCCAAGAAAAAGGCTCTGTGCCTCGCGGAGGGAGACGGCGTCCCCGCTGGAAGCAGGCGATCGCTGAGGCAGACGAGAATAGAGGAAGGGAAAAAAAAAAGTTTCATGTTTTACGTCGAGTCTCACATGGCGAGGGTTTATAGTTTGCTACAGTTCAGGCAATAAAAGCAGAAGACGTATGTGTATTGTCAGATTCAGGCTGAATATGTTGGCGTTGTGAAGCAACAATAATGACAATACAGTGTGTTGGGTCATTTCAGCCTTCAGCCAATTTTGCTCTATGGGGTTTAGAGCTTTACGATGCCAATATCTTCATGCAGAATGCTCGCAACAGGATGCTTTTTTTCATCCAATGTAATGTTCTTTTAAGTTCATACTCCTACTTTGCAAAACAAACAGAATCAAAGGTGCAAGTGGGATTTGGTTTGAAACAAAAAAAAGACGAGCAAATTTAAATGATTTAAGACTATTCACACTTCATCAAGTAAAAAATATGAGTGGCTAAACCATATCCATCCCGAAATCCGCCGAGACATTTCAATAAAACACGTTAATGTCACAAAGGTCATGATGGAGGGGGGGTGGGGGGGGGGGGGGGGGGGGGGGG
>JAUESE010000001.1:17361922-17375745 GCA_032274725.1 Malacoctenus triangulatus
TTGCACTTCATTTTTGAGCATGATTATACATCATGTATAAGCAAGTAACTCATCTGACTTTTTAAATGATAATTTGTCTCAGGCTTTAGAAAAAATCCAATGATTTGTCAACCTTCTTTCACACACATGGAATGATGAACCAGTTCTTACCAAGCTCATCCAACAACACACCGACACACAAAACACCAGTATGGTTGTTTTGAAGGTTACTATGTCTATGAGACTATGTCTCTTGAAGTCTTGCATCCATCATTTTCCATCTGATCAGATTTCCTCTTTCGCGCCACTAAGCCGAGCTCTGCTCCACATGGTGGATTTCTGCTTCTGAAACGAAACATACAATCAAGACTGAATTCTTTGCAGGGAAAACGCGAGTCCTTCTTCAACACTTTCAAAGCAGGAATAAATGGCACCTCGCAGCCGCTGCTGAGGGCAAAGTATGTTGGTTATTTACGTGATTCACTTTTTAAATCACTCCCCTTCAACACTGAAATGTCTTTCATATATTTCTTTACATTTCTTCATAATGTTTTATGTTAATTACATTTGTATGTAGGATTAGCTCATGATCACACAAAGTGCTTTGATCATTTTCTGAGTTGATCTTGACTTTGGCCAACATTTGGTGACTCTGAGCCTGATTTTCTCTCCAGAAAAAATTCGTTTAAATTTGTAGCTCATTTAATCACAGTGGTAACAAAATTGTCAACAGTATAAAAACATACAATGTTCGTTTAGCTTCCAGCCTTCAAGCTGAGAAGAAAAAGTACTGTCTCGTTGGCCTTCATGTTCCGCAGACCGTATATCGCACATCTGCTGTTATTCACAATGAAAAGCCCATGTAGCATCCACTGGTTTGCTTGCAGCCCTGTCACACAGGCCGCTGATGGGTGGCAGGAGTGATGAATGTGGGAACAGATTGCCTCTCTCTTTAAAAAGCACTCGCATTCACGAGGAGATGAGACTTGTTGGTTCTGACATAGATCAGGGGAAGATTCAGCCGATGTGGGCTCGCGCGCTCACTGCCATCCAAACCACTTTCATCACACTGTGTGTTGTTTTCCCCGTGCATACTTGTTAATAATAGCCATTTCCTGCCCAATTTTTTTTTTCTCTCACTGCAGTGTTGGTTTAGTGGTCTCCTCTCTCTGATGAGGTTGTCAGAAATGTTGATGTTGTGGCACTTGGATTGGATGAGACAATTTGTTAGCAGGGCTTGGAGCGACGCGGCACTCGCGCAGGAAGAAACACTAACCACTGAAACAAAATGAGTCTATTTGAAGTCACAAAGGTTAATGTATCTGCCAAGAGTTCATCTTTTAAAAATGTCTCCAGGGCAACATTTAACTACAAGCTAATTGAATGTTAATACGCCGTTGTGCCTCATGCACAAATAATAATGAATATTGTTCTGGTCACATTTGGTAGGCTGGTGCTCGTGTAGTTCTGCTGCGCGCGTGTGGTAATGATTGGAGGAGAGTAATGTCTGCTTACATTGGTGGTTAATGAAAGATCAGAAACACTTCGTCCTACTTCCTGCTCTCCATCTTCTTTCATTATTATTCCTAAGCTGTGCCTTTTGGCTTCAGTCATCTCATGTAATTTACCACCATTCTTTATTTAAAAGGCAACTCCCTCCTGGTTCACGCCATCATTCAGCAAGTCTTAAACTATCATTGCCCTGTCTTATCCACACCTGAGGCGATAACAAATCAAGCTTCCTTTTAAATGATTTAGGGTTTTCTTCTTTTCTTTTTTTTTTTTGGTGCTGCCTATTGCTTCTTTTGTTGATGCCAGCGTCTCACTGAAGGGTTTCTCTGGACCCAGTTTCAAATTTATTGGAACAGATAAACATGTTTATTTGTTGTTCATAAATTCATCACACACTTGGAATTTTTTATTTTTCTTGCTCATTCCAAAACAAGTTTGTTTCCTCCTACTACTTTAAATTGAAATTTTTCATTTAGTCCCTTATCTGATTACATTAGATGGTTGTGATGACTGAGGAACAGAAAGAGGAAGGAGCAGCCAATTTTGACAAGTTTCTGGTCACGACAGAACTTCACTGAATTTGCTGGAAATGCACATGGAACAGGCTCCGTATGTGGTTCTGCCTTTTTGCAGCGTTAATAATGAGTGTGTTTTATTTATTCCTACCTGCTGATGAGGGTCTGTTATTACAGCCACTCTTCCTTGACTCTTGACTTAACCTGGTGGTTCACCTCAAGAGCACTGAGACCCTTTGGGGTGTTGAAAGAGATCATAAGGGGCCCCAGAGGCTCTGCCTGCTCTGAGGATGTCAAAGAAAACTCTAACATGACACTTTTTATGGAAACTGCTGACTGCTTTGGTTTTGGATTAAGGTTCATGCATTTGTGAGTGTCTTTTTGTCTTTGGCTTCACTGTAATGTTTTGGCAAATCAGAGGATAGCGACGGGGAGTCATTCGTCTTTCTTTGTGGCGCCAGGAAGAAACGGTTGGATATGAGGAATGTAATGTATTTTTTCCTGCCTGAAAGATTGCAATTTCATGTGAAAAACGTGTTTGATTTTTTAAAAAATCTATTTCATTCAAACGCGTCTTTGTCGTCCTCCAGCCAGAAACAACAGTTAACAACCAAACAGCTGAAACACACCAGCTTGCTCAGAGCACCACCTTCGTACTCGCCACCATTTATAACGCTGACGACCAACCAAGCGACGTGGCTGCTGACTCAGTGTGGTAGTCATCCCCGTAACCTCCCATTCATCAACGGTGTTTTATGAGGAACTAGTCCTCCGTTTCTGACCTGCGCAAAAGATAAATCTCGCAGTCAGTAAATCACCACATGTAGAGAACTAAGTCAGAGCAGCGTCACAGTGAGTCATAAATACTGTATCCGTTACTGGGTTTGGCAGCGTCACAGGAATCACCAGTCATTATCTTCCATCGAGGGAGCTTGTTTAACATACAGCTATTTCTACCATGTAGCTTCTCACGACGTAGCATCGCTCACAACAACACGGCACTGTAAAACAAACAGGACCTCACTAATGCGTTTCTGTGATCCATGCTGTCACAGAGACATACAGTATTTCTCCCCGTGCAATGAGGGAATTACAGTTATGGAGGCGAATATGAATTCAGGGCGGGGAGCGTCAAGCTTTAATTACGATGGTTCTCTGTGTGAGGAACGGTGTCCGTGTGTGGCTCCTCAGTGATTATACCAGGAAGTGAATCTCTCCTGTCTCTCAGTTTGCGTTCCCAGTAATGTGGCAATAGATTGCAGACGAGCCTCATTAATTATCATCTGGATTCACATTTGAGAGTTTCAGCTTCGCCAAGAAGAGGATAAAAAAAAAAATGTTTATTAAACTTAAACAGTTCTGTACAGACTGAGCCACAAATTCAGGTGATTTTTGTTTACTTAGTGTGTTACGGTTTTTATTCTGTTTGTGCAAACTTTGCTTTATGAGTGGTGCCTTTCATTCGTCGGGTATTATTGAATACAAATTGTCTTTTGAGAAACTTGGAGAAGAAACTGGCATGGATATCCACTTATCCTTGATTTACAAAGCCAGATGGTACCTTTGGATGCCATCGAGCATCTTTCAATACAGCAGATGCTGAATTGCAGAATATCACTGTTTTGGCTAGCTGGCTGTGCGCTATTATGTCTAAAAGCCCATTATCCGAGGCAAATATGTGACCCCCCTCCTCCTCTGCGCTGCTATCAGAGAGCATCAAGTACAGGCGAAGTTATTTCTTTGAGAACAGAGGACGGGCTCCCTCTCAATTCAGTCTGTCAGCTCTCGGCACAAAAGAATCCTACACTCAACCTTTCTCCCGGAGATTTCAGCAGAGATTCACTTAGCTGTCAGAAAACAATTGCTCTTTGTGAAAGGCAGTGGCTGGAGCAACTTTAATTTTAAAGATGTTTTAAATGAGCTGCCACGGCGTGATTGATGGGCTGCGAGAAACCTGCCTCCTGTTCTTCTCCGGCCTACAACAGAGGGCTTTAATTACGCACCGCGCGTATTGACGCTGTCAGCTCCAGTGTGATATGCATCATGTATGTGGGGGGGAATGGATTTTACCACCTGGTCGTCAGCTCCGTGCGGTCTCGCTGCGCACAATGTCAACGCTTGAAAATGCATTGTCATCAGTGTGGAGTGATACTGCCCGGGGAGCAGAGCCTTTGGTATTCATTTATTCACTCATCTGTTTACTATCATTCGTAGGTTAAAGCGAATTTGATTATGATTGATGAACAATCGCACAAGAACTGACCTACCATTAAATCAATAGCCGCTCGCTGCCCGACTGTTTCTCATGCGAACAGATGACTCACAAGCCTCTGCAGACACAAGAAAATATTTGAACACTCAAAAATCTAATTTGGATTGTCTCCAAATGTCAAACTTCCTCTTTTGTTGGTGCACTCTGATAGTTTTCTTACGCCAGTAGAGGTTGTGGCTGCAGTACAAGCTCCTGCCACCTGACTGCCATAAGTTATTAATGTAGTTACACTCTGTAAGGTTACTTTGTGTTGCTAAGATTCAACACAACATGATGCTGATGAATCCTCTCACTTTTCAAGAATTTAAACTGAGTGTAGTGACACATTACTATTTATAACATGCCTAAAGTCAATAAGAGAATTCATTCAAATGTAAAGTATATGTAGTATGAGCTCCGATACAAAGGTTTGTATATTTTTGGTGTTTTCTTCCTTGAGGTCATTCAGACATTCAGGTGAAATCAACCCGTCCATCAACTATGTATCTACTCAATTTTCAGCAAAACTCTTCCATATAAATATCATTTTATGAATTTTATATCATTGCAATGAACCAAATTCTAATAGTTAGCAGTGGATCAAGTTTGGTACCTTTAAGTCTTTAAAGGTGGCCCGGTTTGACAGTGGCTTTTTACTCTTGCCACACTGAGATAAGAACCGTAACGGCCTTCAGGCTTTCAGTGTCGGGCTTGTTTGTTCTGCCTGCGCCTGCTGGGGCTTTGTTAAGTGAATCTTGCTTCTTTCCTTTAGAAGTGTGCAATGGGTTAACTGATGACTTTATAATTCATGAGTTTGAATAGCAGTGAATTCAGGGTCTGGATCTTAAGTCTTGTGGCTTGGTTTGCTAATATATATAATGGCAACTCCATCAGAGTTCTAAAGTACGCTGAAGAGAAAATGTCCGTGGACATGAGGATTTTTAAAGAGGGATGTTATGTTCACAGGGAATGTTTAGTGTTTCTCAGTTCTCTAAAAGGGGAAATGAGGCCAAACTCTCGGAGCGTGTGAATGACTGGAAAAAGTTCCTTTTCACCGTTGAATCCAAGCTCCAGATTTATGGTGGCAACAGATGGGTGTATGTAACGGGATGAACTGGCGAGAGAATGATACCGCGGTGTGTCAAACTGACTGTAAAACATGTTGGTGGAAATATTGAAGCCCAGGGATGTTTGGCTTCTCCGGAGTCGGACACCCGCGCCTAATCCACTCAACTCTCACCAAGGAGAAGATGCGCTGAATTCCTCTGAGACATGCTACACCCCTTCTGGTTTGCATCGTTATCGGGAGGGTTTCAAACAGCAGAAGGAAAAATGAGCCCAAACACAGTTCAGAGCGTGGTGAGACCTCGCTGAAGGCCAACAAAGACCGAGCCGAACTGACAGTCACCTGACATCAACCCCGCCGAACACCTACCGGGGCGCTTAAACACCGAGAAAGCTGAATTCTCCCGACGTCGCGAGGTCGAATTACTGTCAGATCGAGCTGTCACTCAAATTTCTTAATCTGCGTGGGCTTCCTGTAACCCTAACCTGGAAGTAGCAGGTAGAGGCGGTGGATAGAGAGACTCGTCGATGGCGCCTTTACGACATTATGCTCGTATTTTTTCGAAAGATTTTCTTCGTGTTATTTTGGGCTGTAAGGTCGCTGCTGTTGCAGTGACCACTGAATCCACAATTTATAATGATTCAGACAACGCTTGACCCAGTGACCCATTTATTCTGCCTTGTATGTTCTTTGTTTCGGGTTAGTTTGATCATTTTGTTGTTTTTTCAGTCTCTTTTTTATCTATAAATCCATTAGTCATTGTTAAGAAATTCGTAGTACTACACTTAAAACTGAATTTTTTAAAGAAATAGTTAGTTTTTCTGGTGAATTTGGTGAAGTTGTCTTTGTGAACCACTGATGTTCTAGGAGCCTTTTAGGGAACGAGTGGTTTCGGAGTTTTTCGGAACTTTCCAGTCTCTCTTTATTCTGTATTGTGCGACTTTTAGATTTGAAAAACCGCTGTCCCCCAAAGCTCTGAGCTCAGAGGGCAGCGAGAATGTCGGCAGACTCACTTTCCTTTCTGTCAGCCCGCAGACCGACAGGGTTTACTCCCTGGAGTCCATCAGTTGGTGAAGAGTTTCAGTGCTGGGTGTGATGTCATTGTTCCCACCTGGAGCCACGCCAGGACTGAAAAGTACCCCGAAATCACTCCGGGAGAGAACACAGTGGTCTCTCCCCACGCGGCCTTTCATTCTCCTCTGCGTTTCTGCTGTGATGCACTTTATTGAAAAATCAAGATAAGTTTTTTGCGCGCCTCCCTGAAGTGACAGTTCGCCACGTCTGTGATCCCCCCCAGTCATCACTTGTTGTTTTGTGAAGCAGTTCCGCCTCAGCTGCTGCTCCGCCAGATTTCAGGATTCATTTAGTGTCTTTATTTCTGCTTTGCTGAAGCTTTTATTTGTCACTTTAATCAGTGCAACAATGGTCCTTGTGATTAAAAATATGGGTGTTCTCCTCTGACTAATATGTTGTTCCTCATCTTGTGTCATTAGGATATGTTAATTCATGATAATTAAGGGCCTGATGTAATATCTTTCCTTTAATGGATGATTGGAATTCATCAACATCAACACGGACACTAAGGAAAGCAGATGTTTCTGAATATTTAATGAATCAGGCAGGAAGATTCCTTCTAGATGTTGTCCTCTCAAAGAAATTTGGAGTATTTTATGAATCAGGTTGTTTTTTGTTCTCACATTACCTCAGTTCGACTGAGTCATCCTGCAGTCATCCACTATTGGTTACAAGGCTTCTGTTACCTCACGGTTCTGATTGTTTCCACACGAGGTCCAATTTATCTACTTCTTTCAAGTGTAAAGTAAAAACAATGTTAGAAAGGTGTGCATGTGAGCAAGTGAGCATTTGAAAGTTTGGTTTGTGTGAGGAGAGGGTTTTTGCCGTTTTTCAGAAATGTCAAGTATCATGCATTGTCTGGTCTAACAAATATACCCTCTAGCATTATCCTCCAAAATGTCACCATGGAGCGGCTGGCGATGTATTAGAATAAATATTTTTACTATGAGGTTTTTTTTTCAGGAGGTTGAGAAAAGTCAACCAGCAAGTCAAGTGACGAGAAAAAAACAAGTGCGTGATCGTAAACAGTTTTTTCTGTTTTTATTTTTGAGACATTCAGAAGAAAGAGACAGGATTTAAAACAAAGGCATGAAGCACCCCACGTGTTTCCTCAAACATGTTGTTTTCAGCACCTCAGAGAAGAGAAATTGGATCTTGGTGTCACCGTAATTAAAAAGAGACGTGTTGTCTTGAGATTCATTATTTTTCCTCCTGCATTCTTTTGAATAAGCTGCGATTCAGCCTCGTGATGTGTGGTGATTTCTCTGTGGCAGACGCAAGAGTCACTGTCGTGCCCAATCATCCACCAACGTGAAGCGCCGGATATAGAAGAAGCAAATACTAGTGGGTAATAATACACAAATGGGCACTGAAATAACTACTCAGTTGTTCAGTCGGAGTACAGTGACGAGCTGGACTCAGCAGCGGATGAAATGTGACACCTTCTTCTTCAGTCTGTTATATGGAGTACCATAACCATGTCTGTAAGAGGATCTGAATCATAGGGGCTGACAAGGTCACAGATGTGGTTATGTGCTCGTCCAGCACAACTCACTGGCCGCCACCGGAGGTGACCAGAATGTTTTCACTGTCAATATAACTGACAGATTTGATGACATTTTAAATGAAACGTGGAAGGGTTCATTCGTTCTCCCACATCTGACAGCATCGGCGTCGCAGTCGTTTGAACAGACCGACTCTTTTGAGTCGTCTTATCAAGAACTGCTCGGTGGGGTGAATTAGCTTGGAAAGTCCGTGCGATTTGAAAGTCGAAGGGGCTTTGTGACATTTACGACCACTTCAAATGCTGTTTGACCAGAACGTCTTCTTCCTGTCTGCTGAGTGCTGAAAGTTTTCAAGGAAACACCGTCTGAAATTGAGTGCTGCTGTTGTCGCTGTGGATGACTCCTGCCTTTGTTGTCACCCGTGTTTACTCTGCAAGCAGTTAAAAAAAATGGGAAAAAAATAACCTTTAACTTTGGTTCTGACTTCATCTACTATTTCATTCATCAGGTTATTTACTGTATCTATTTCTTTTCTAACATGTCTTCAAGAGTTTCCAAAAAACTCATTTTAAGTTCAGGGGCAAGATACAGATTTTTATTAAGTCTCAGTGGTGCCAAATCAGCACATTCACAGCAGGAAGAGGTGCAATTCTGAAGTATTTTCCAAATATATTTAAATTTCATGCTATTTTTATCGAGCAACCTATAAAGGTTGAGCTGAAATTTCCTGAGAAAAATTGGAAAACCATCTTTGCACAGAGAATCTTTTAGAATTTTTTTTGCGTTTCGGGTGCGTGATTCAGTGTTGTGTCATTTTCATAATAAAACAGACTTTTATTATATGAATAAAGCCAGAGAGAAGTTAGACAAAAGGTCTGCAGGGTCAGCCTGTGTGTTGGATTGGACCCTCTGGTGGGCTATGCTTGACCCCTGTTTGTCCACAGACGCTGCTCATGTTGTATGTTGGCAGTGCTGCTTTGAATTAACATCCAATTAACATGCTGATAATGACTCTGTTTGTATCCTCATGTTTTGTGACTACAATGTTTACCATCCACTTGATTGGCTCGGTGCAAATAGGCAGAGTTTCTCAGCAGTTTGCATGTACAGGAAATTATAGACACTTATCTGTTCAACACGAGTTAGGAAGCCAAAGTATCAACGACATTGGGTCCTGTACATCCTGTGGATGCTCATGAACGTAAGTGTCGTATGTCTGGGAAATTAATCACATAGTTTGAGACTGCTCTTCTCTTACAAGAAAAAAAGAGAACGAGAGAAACTACCCAGAAATAACACAGGTCACTTGGCCAACATGATATTACAGCCCAGAGTTACATATCATCCTGACAACAGCCTCTGGTGGCGGCAGTAAATCGGATGTGAGCAAAGCAAGTGTTGAGGTAATGTTGTTAGAACGAGACAAAGTTCAGAGAGGAGAAGGAGGTTTGGGCGGATGGGTGGGGCGGAGGCTCCTGACAACTCTTCATTTCGAACCACCTTTGTCTTGTTTGGGTTGAGGAAAAAAACTAAACAACCCACTAAAGCAGCAGAGTTTCTCCCTCTGCAATTTAAAACCTTGGTTGTCCCACAGTCCCCGAGTACTCCATCGGTGAGAAGCTGCTTAAACAGATACTCGACTCTGTTAACTTGGAGCTGAAGTGCCTCACTTGAGTTAAGCTGTTGTACAAAAAAAGGAAAAACTTGCCCCGTTTCCCACTTGGAAATGAAACATTTTGGGAGAAAAATCAATCCCGCTGTCAGGTGGATCAAAAAGTTTGGATCCATATCAACCATAAAGTTGTGCAGATGATAAAAGTCCTCGCTGTGTGGTGGTGGATAAAAGCCTCGGCTTATATCACGGAGTGACATATGGTTTTATTAACTTCCCTGAAATGTCACAGTTATTTCTTGTGTGTACGGGGAAATAGTCAGTCACAGAATATCCTCTGGCCATCGCACACAGAGCTCTGAGTTTCTTCGACCTCATTCAAAATGCATTACATTACCAGGCTAAAATATACAAAGTGGGAAAATATTTATAGTGAGCTTGGTGCAATCACCGCCCTCTGGTCATTCCAAACTGTTCGTCCATTAATTGAAATTTGCTCTTAATTAAACACACCAAGAATTATCGCCTCTATTGTTGGAGGCAGTAAAAAGAAGAACCACAGACTTTTTAGAGTGGTGTGAAGTGAAATTAATGGGTGGCTGCATCGCTTTCATTCATGGATAAAGTGTTATTATCAGAGCAACAGAAAGGTCACCTTTATTAATCATAATAATTATTTACAGTAATTAGGCCAGATATCAAAGGACCACTTCACACCGCACTCAGAGAAAATTGATTTTTCACACTCAAAATGACTTCAAGGGTACGACCACCGCGCACATTTTGCGCGCAGTCAAACAATGATGACCGGCTGGCGTTGATGAGAGTGAGGAGTTTAGCTTTGCTGCAGATTCTCTGTAATTCATTCTGCTTTGGGGGCCAACAAGATGATGAGTAATGGTAATTACAGTGTTTACAAGTGATATTTATGCTGCATTTTTATGTAACAAACCTTTCTGTGCACTTTACTGACTCTAAACATAGTATATGTTACATAACTAAAATATTGCATAAAACGATCAATAGCATGAGCCAAAGGGTTCTTATTGAGGGATATTTTTCTATATTTACTCTCAATTACCCAAAGATCTTCAAAAGGAAATTTCAAAACATTTTCTTAATTTTATCTATTTTCTTAAAGTTTTAACTCTCTGTAAAACTTTTGGGAAAGTTATATTTATTGGTCTCAATCGAATTCCTTTCATGATTCTCTTGATATTTGCTTCGTTGAGTTCAATATCACTCTAACTTCGGGTTTGTCAGTTCATTCTTTCCAGCAAAAGGTGATAATACACATTATACACTGCTCACCAGTCACACAGAGAACAGCTAACTCTGTTATCCCCCCAGTACTCCCAACAATAGTTTATGTTTTTCCTTCCTCTGAATAAATGTCTTCTCATTTAATTTTTTTCTTTTGCCGTCCTTCCCTTCTGCTATGTGTTACTCCTTCACACCAGACACGTCTTGTTGCAGCTGCAGAATACACAATAAACAACCCTTGCTTACAGTGGACCTCGTTTTTGAAGGAGCTCGATTTAGCCGGCAATTTAAAGTATTGCTGTCAATGCTGTCTGTTTAATTGTAGAAAGGCAAAATTGGGTTTTAGATTAAAATTTGATTAATTGTTCAGCCCCCAAAAACAAGCTTCATGATTTGAGAGAATTGGATGATGGATGATTCCTCAATCAGCACACGCTCCCTGTATTGACATATTTCCAAGTGTTGAGACCCTGAAGGCCCCAGAGCTGAATGTTATCCAAGGTCAATAACTTGCAATGATAATTCCCTGGCCAAATATATACTTTGGCCAGCAAAGAGCACCTCGCTCCTTATGAGTTGGCGAGCTTCGGCTGCTGTTTGGAACCCTCGGCACAGCCTGTTTTCCAGGTAACGGGCCCTAAAATTATCCGTAAACCAACACAGAAGGGTGGTGCTTATTTTGGTGCGCTTGCAATAAATTCAAAAACCCATGAGCTCAAAAATACACACTCCCCCCGTTCATTTTTCAAAAGTTGTTTTAATTTTCGAGCATAGAAAAATGCACAAAAGTTCTGGAACGAGCCTTTTTTGCTTTCAGTGCATTCTCTGTGTTTTCTGAACAATGTAGTGCTGAAAACATCGTTGAGATATTGTGCTCCATATTGATACGATCACACAGCTGTTGGCTCAACACTCGTGATGGGAATCTCCTGTTTCTCCACAACCTAAACGTGCTCTGTTGAATCTGCTAGCTGTGGAGATCCTGTGAGGAAAATGGACTCATTGCACTGTATGAAAAACCCAAGTATTTTAAATGTATTCCTGCTGAATGTTGCCATTTGTTTGCACTGTCATTAAGTGCACAGTCAGCAGGCTGTGGTGCCAAACTGGGTGTTCGCTGGTTTTAAGAAGACCGAACAGTATCAAGACTAAAATCCTCCATTCGGTTGCAACATCAGTGGCTCCAGTAATGCTTAGCAGGATGAACCGTGGTCTTGTATTTGTATTTACACAGACTTCAGGACGATCTGCAACTCATAACACCAGTTAATGATTTCCCACCGGGCTATCGTCCATTTTTCTGAGTAATTTCCTCCGTTTTTTTGCTTGTAGCTGCAGGAATGCCTCCCTCTGTAGTCTCCTCTTCAACCGTTCCGGCCGTTCTCTTCTGACTTCAACAACTCGGCGTCTCCGCTTAGAGAACTGCTGCTTACTGATACTTTTTTTTTTCTCTCTCTCTCTCTCTCTGACCAGTTTCTATAATCCCTAAAGATGGTTGTGCATGAAAATCCCAGTAGATCAGCAATTTCTTTTAAATACTGAGTCCAGCTCATCTGGCAGGGAGAACTATACAGCGTTCAAAGTGACTCAAATCGCTGTTCCCTCCAACCCTGATGCTCGGTTCGAACCTAATCCCGTTGACTTGAACATGTGAGAATCTCTGTATGCTTTCAGTCAATGCTGGTGTTTGTCAACTCCTTAGTAAGGAAAAACGCTATTGGATGTCACAAGAATCATTAGAAGCCTGTAAATGACATCATCCCAAATACTAATAATTTGTCAGGTCGGAGGTCAGCAGCGTTTCGTGCAAGGTGGAGTAATTTGCAGTCTGGTCTTAGAGTGGTGTGGACCCCCGTCTCCTCTGACTGCAGCTGGGGACCGGCTGGCTGTGCATGCCTCCTCCGTCTCTGGGAGGTGTTAGAAACTGAGTAGCGACAGTGAACGGAAAAACACAGATGATATCGCGTCAGTCTCCAAAACACCAGAAAAAGTCACGAGGTTTGTCACGAGTTGACAAGAAGGTTTGGAAATTCACCACATTCAGAAAGAAAGCCACTTGCAACACTTGTTATTTTAGTGGAACTTTCTAGATATGATTAACAGGCAGTTAAACTGCATCATCCAAATGTTGCAGCCTGTGAAATCAGAAGGATAGACTATATGAAGAGAAAAAAAAACTGCAACTTTTATAGTTATAAAAGCTTGTTATCCTATTTTTTTTCATGTGTTCAGAAAGCAAAAGCTCATGAAATGCTCGGACCAGAATTTCTGAGTCATCTTGCTTTTGCCCAGTGTCAGCTGGGATGAACTCCAGTTCCCCCCGCGACCCTAAAATGGAGTAAACGGTATAGAAAATGTGCATTTGTTAGGTGTTTTATACTTTAAGCACTTGAAATGGTAACACAGATATATTGTAGTCGGGGCAATACACAGGGGTCTGCCTGTCCTTGATTCAGGTCTAATTGGAAAAAAAGGAACGACAAAAGCCCTGCAGGCTCCTAATATTTAAACAAATGTTGGTGTAATGGGAGGTCATTCAGTTGCAAAGAAAGAAACTAGAATGAGTGACTAGGGATTCGTTTCCTAACTGTGTTAGGTGGATTTACTGCGCTGACTCGATGGAACAAAAAAAAGACTCCACACCTTCAAAAATGAGGAATACAAAAGCTGAACAAACTCTGCTCGGTTATTATCCGCTTTAATTTTATCTTGATAATGACGATAATTGCATCAGATCTCAATATCACTGCGTTGCACTGAACTATTGGTCGTATATTGCATTCATTTCGAGATTATAGTGTCGGGCATGTCAGGCTATTCTGGGTTTGATTGTTGGCTATTGTTGGCTATATTATGCACAAGAGCACAACAGCATATTTCGCCTGCTGGACCTGTATGTGAGAATTTATTTTAAATTCATTTTGAAAGTCATTGTTGGAGCAAAATGTAAAACGACTGTTAAATCTCATGGAAAAAAGAATGACTCTTTTTCTGTAAATGTTGTTGAATACTTCAGCATTTGCTTACTTGCACTTAATCTCAAACA
>JAUESE010000001.1:17391685-17405326 GCA_032274725.1 Malacoctenus triangulatus
TCTCTCTCTCTCTCACACACACACACACACACACACACACACACACACACACACACACACACACACACACACACAGGTGGTGTGGTCATCGCACCAGCGAAATCAAAGACAATCTGCAATGTTACAAACAGACTGAAGAGAAGACTGAGGCTGGATGTAGTGTCATAGCACAGCCTCAGATGTTGCCATGGAGCCACAAAAGTGCACTAATGTGGTTTTCTCTTTTCTGTTTTGAGGTTGTTTTTTTTCTCACTTTCATCCTTCTTTTCTTCTTTTTTCTTTCATCTGTGCTGTATTTTTATCGCCGGGATTTGAACTGGCGGTGTCAGGATTCTTTTCCTCCCCATTGCAACAGTGTCTGTGTCGGCGCAAGTTCAGCTAGCAATGAAAAAATGATTAGAGAAATGCACCATTCTGCACAGTTGTGATGGATTGTTAACTTCTCAAAGACAATTTTGGGACTTTTTCTTACATGTCTGAAAAGGATGTTACGGATGAGCTCCGATGCTTCAGAAATAAATGATTTTCATTTTTGTTTTCTCAGCTCCGGCTAATTTCATGTTAAAGGTGTGATGTCTATTGCTTCACTGACCCATCTGCAAATTCCTCTGCGCACACACACACACACACACACACACACACACACGCACACGCATATACACATACACACACCAGTAGTCTCAAGAGTGTTTGCTGGACAAAATCTAAAGTCAAGCATGAATACAGAGGCTGACAGGCCAATTATCAGATGTACTCTTCGTTCTGCATCCCCACCTCTGAAGGGAAGCAGATGTGAGAATCCTGTCACTTTCACTCAAGTCGGCACAGTGACATGGCCCAACAACAAAAGGCACAGCCTTCACATGGAATCGAGATGGACAGAGTTGTAAACCCCATCTTGGCACACGGTTTTATCAAGTGGGTTTTCATATTTCAAGCCCCGGAGGAGCTGATCAAGTGTGGAGATGTTTGTCAAAAAAAATGTTGAAACGTGTCCAGCTCCTCCCCACCCCGACGATGGGGAGCTGCATTCCTCGGCGCTGATGCTGTGGCATGCAGCAGTTTCTGTGGAAACGTCATAATATTTTGTGATGCTTTGGGGATGTTCCTTGCACAACCCGTCTTTCCATTTAGAAAACATCACGTCATATTCCAAGAAAGCTACTGTGCGATAAGTTTGTGAAGACCTGATTGTGTTGATGATGCAACCTCATTTCTTACTTCTTCACCTTTTTTTTGGCTGCTTTGTAGGTGAACGTGGTTCCAGCATGTGTCAAAGCTTTGACCAAGATGCTGTACTGTCCGTACTGCCGCAGCATGCCGGGACTCAAACCGTGCCACAACTACTGTCACAACGTGATGAGGGGCTGTCTGGCGAACCAGGCGGACCTCGACGCTGAATGGAACCTCTTCATCGGTAAGATTCAAATCAAGTGCCCTTGCACCTGCTCGTCACGTTCTCGTCTCCGTCGGCAAACTCGAGCTTGCACTTCTAAGTCTGGATGCTTCTCTTCCAAGGCAATGTCTTTGAATAGTCTCGTTGGGAATTTAGTAGGCTGCGCTGTGTTAGATTCAGCTTTAAAAGGATTTACAGAGACAAAACTCAAATCTTATTTGTGCAACCATTTCTCTCTTCTTTTTTTTTTTCTTCTGTCTGAAATGTTGTTTGCTATTGCTGGAACCCTGGCATGGCGCTTAAAGCTCTGGTCCCTGCTGTTTGGGATTGATAAAGGAGAGCAGATCCTAGGCAAACACATTTTCTATAGTGTTTCCAGCTGAGCTCGGTGAGTAATATAGCACTTCAGTTCAGCTGTAAGTAGCTGGCTGCTGTAAGCTCTCCTGTTAAATGGATACCAAGGAGGCACATGGAGCGTTCCCTCTGGATCTTTTGTGGGCTGCCGATGCTTTATTTGTTATGTACCCCAGTCCCATCCTCCCACCCACACTAACAGTTTCTGTTTTTTTTTGTTTTTTTTAAAGTGGGGCAACATTTTTTTACAGACATCCCTGAAGACTGTGTGTCAAGTGAACTGCGCTTCTAAGCGTTTGGCTGTTTTGTGACAGGCCTGTCATCCGAGAAACCGTCAGATGACGTAGCGTTTGTTCTCTCCAATGGCACGTCTGAAGTCTCAGATCAACACGGGCCCCTGTGCACTGAATGAGATGTCTCACAGCTTTATGACATGTGTTAAAAAGTTAGTGTCTTGTTCGGTTGTGAAGAGGCAAATCTATTGCCGCTATGGGACGATGTGGCTGACAGTAATGGGAAAAGCGGTTGTTGCAACAGAATGATGAATCTGGTTGGACCAAAACACCCCTGAGGTGCAGAAAACGACAATTTTATAATTTCGAAATCATTTTTGTTTTCTAACTTAGAGTGGCAACGTTGTTGGGAGTATTATATTTAGAAACACGGAACCCAAGAGATGTTTATTTTCACCATGAAAGGCTGCTTTTTGACTCAACTGACATTCTTCATATTCATTATCTGTTGTTAAAGAACTCGGTTTAGCTTACAATGCAGCTCACATGAGATATTGACTTGCTTTTCAGGGAAAACTTTGGAATGTCTCCTCACATCATTTCTCACCATTGAAGCACATCCATCAGTGATAGAAATAAATGGATTTGAGCCTGTATGCAGGCATTTTTCATCTTGCAAATCTATCACTGTTGGAGAAGGTTAGTTTAGAGGCAGAGCGTTCACATCTTTTAAAAGCCTCAGTGACACCTAATTGCCTACTTGCCTCATGCTGAAATGTGACCATTGTTGGCATCGATCGGTTAAACGGCATGACAAAGAAGATGTGCTTCTGTTTTCTTTACCAGTTCTGTTGTCAAGGAAAAAACCCTCGTAGCAACAGCAACATTGGCGTTCATGTGATCGAAGATTTTTCTCCTATTTGTTTGCTTTCTGAGGGCCAATCCAAGCCCAATAGATCAGGGGTGTCAATATGTGGTCCGCGGACCAACGGGGGCGGGGGGGGGGGGTCATTGCAAAGGTCAGTGCAAGTCTTATTCAGCTGGATTAGATTTAAATAGAAATAAATGTATCTGCAGTGATTACCAAAAAACAAAATATTTTCAGTCATTTGTTGTGAACTTCTTCAATTCTGAAAACAGTGATTATTTACATAAGCAGCAATGATTATTGTGTTTTGTTCTTTTTTCCTATTTCATTTGCTGCTTATCACAATTATTCTAAATGGAAACTGTGCCCCAAAGAATATAGAAAATATAATTACAGCTTAAAACTGATTTAAAAACTGAAATTAAATAACTGTCATTCTTTGTACAGTCATTCTTCAACCCAAAAGGATCCATAAAAAAAGAAAAGGCACAGATGCAATTAGTTGCATCAAACAGAACAATCTATAAACCTTGTTTCTTTATGTGCTGGTTCACTGGCACATCTTAAAGGGAAAACATTGACGTCATTAGTTTGCCTGCTGTTTTCCCCTCTGTGGAAACAGCGGAATAATTGTGGTGAAAAAAGGCAGAATAGAATAAAAGCATCTTTCTTTGATACTGACTAAATGGAACAAGCTGGATCCCAAACAGTTTGTTTTTTTTAATTGCTGTGTAACGTCAGAACCAACAATGTGTCAAATGAGGTGAGCCGTTGTAATGGAACAGGCATTAAGCTCGCCCAGCCAAAACACATGCGTGATTAGAGAAGATTAGTTATTAAATCCTTGAAATGCACCTAAAAAGTATGATTTCCAGATTAAAAATACATTATACAGACAGAATACTAACACTTGCTTTTAATGCAATGTATTCATCTTCCTTTTTTAAAAAATTGTTATACACTTAAACCACATGAAGGTCAAATTACATGGCTTTTAAAATTTATTTTTTAGGCTTTATTCATCAACAATTAGCAACAGAAAAATGTACTTCTAAATAAATTAAACAATGCACAAAGTGTGTGAATGTTGACAATCTCTCTCTCTCTCTCTCTCTCTCTCTGTCTCTCGCTCTCTCTCTCTGTCTTTCCTTAAGTTTCTATTTGAATCCTTTCATTCATCTCCAGAAACAATGAATAATACCTTTAATTGCAAAGTAAATTAAACACTATCATTAGTTTTATAGAATGTTTATTTTTTATTTATAAAGCAATTTTTAAACTTTTTCTTCTCTTGTTTCCAAATTACATGGTGTCTTTCGACTTTCAAGTGAAAATGGAAAACAAGTCGGTGCTAGCTGTGGTTCAAAAGGATTAAAGCGTTAGTTCAATAATTAAATTCAACAGGAAGAACCAGAGCTGCTTTTAATGCTTTCGAAGGGCATCTAAACATCACTTAAGAGTAACATTACACAACTGTAAGCCGCACTGTCACCTCAAAGAAGCCGCGAGGGCTTACAAGCTTGAGTCGTGCTGTAAATACTCGGCAGTCCAACAAATTGTCAACCCCTTAAGATTTTAATGTGCACATAAACATGCGCATCGAAACATAAGCAGTTTGAGGCATTAAGACGTCATTATCACACTGTGACTTTTACGATCACTGGCTGCGAAGGCAGAACAAGCGCGTGGCTTATTCCTCATCTGCGCTGCAACGCTCAAACTATAATGACCTTGGTGAAGACGTTGCAGTAACCTACATATTGCCATGCAGAAGAAGAGTGATTACAGCATCTGGCCGTACATTTAAAGTTACAGTTACAGTCCAGGGAGAGTTTACACTTGGTAGAGGTTACCGTAAGACGTCATCCCTTCCGGACTGTATAAAGACACACTGTCAGTGAACAATGAGCATAAACTTGCGGGAGGATGTGATTCACCTGCTCAAACCGGAGCTGAGTGACTTTAGGTGTGTGTGCATGTGTGTGCGCTCGTACACAAACAGTTGTGCGTGCGTGTGTGTTTTTCAGAGCGTTCAGATGTTCAGGGAAAGAATTCATGGTGTGGCCATTGGATTATACCACACCATCAGTCACCTGCCATCATGACAAATTTACCGAGCTCGGCATCATGACAGACACATCATTATCATTTTTCTTGTCAGCACCTTGTTAAAATACCCTCAGAGAGAGAAAGAGGCAGAGAGATGGGACACATGCTGTTCTACAAACACTGTTGTAGTTCTCCAGGCTTACCCTGTGATCAGTGCCGCTTTTGACAGGCAAGCGACACCGCCGTAAAATGATAATTTCAGCCACTTGTGGTTAAAATTAATGGCACGTATTAATTAAGCGTTTGATAAAACTTCTCCCCAAACAGCAATCTTCCAGTCGTAGCTTGAGGCGTGCCAGACTTGTCAAGCTTCGGTTTGCGGGCAGAACATTGGCACGTGACGCTGTAATAAGTAGCTTGTAGGAGACAAACTCAAGAGTGTGAAGAGTTTGAAGGGAGTCGTCGCCAAATTCAGCAAATTGTCTTGTTACCTTTTGTTGTGAGTGACTGAAAGCAGCTGAAAATAATTATTGAGTTGTAAGTAGTTGAGTGTGAGATTTGTGGCGTCCAACCTTATAAAATATTTATGCTGTTTGAATGATAGTCCGAAATGCTCCTAATTGAGCCAATCGTGCAGGATTTTACTTATACTTGATTTGGATATTCTGCTTTGTATGTTGTATGTCCTTCCTGTGTGTGTGTGTGGTTTCCTTACAGATACTCAAGTGTCCTCTATAGTCCGAAAACATGCGTGTGGCGTCAATTGGTAACTCCAAAGTGCCAGCGGGTGAATGTGTATGTATGACAGCCTGCTTTGGACTGTTTTGCCAAATGTGAACTGGGATCAGCTCCAGCACCTCTGCAAGCTTCAGATGGGAGATAAATGAAGAAATTAATGCAGGAATGGAAAAATAAAGTCAAATATGGAAGCAGCCAGATGGAAAGAATTGTCAGGTTTTGCATAATACTGGAGGAAAAAAACAAAAAGAAACACCCACAGTTGCAGCGCAGACTGTTTTTTATTCTTTCCTGATGCTAACATTGTAGAGACCGTGGTTTATCAAGATGATACAATTACTCTCATTCTGCATTTGGACTAAAAAGACCACACAAAAGAGGAGAGTGGAAAAGTGAGAAAGAGAGAGAGCCTGTCTTGGTTTACGTAAAATTCATTGTTTCCAGAAATTAAACCGAGACTCCCCAATGGTTCGTCTTCTGCCATTGTCACCGGGGGTCGGAGGCCACATGTTGGTCGGTCTCGAACAACTCAAATTCTCTGCTTTTGGTGCTTTACAAGACAGTCGGCCCTCATCTGCAATGCTAATGTTGTTAGCAGTGAAATGCTAATTTCCAGAGAAGCACCATGTTTTTGTAACAGCTGTGGAAGCTTCCCAATATTACAGCTTTTGTTTTTGTTTGGGTTTTTTTTTTGGTTGCATCATTAAAATCAATTAGTTGTTGCTCTGCAGGTTTGAAAGATTCGTGAACACAGAGACCCTAATTGGTCTTTGCCATTTACAGAGTGGTCAGCAGTCATTGGCTCCAACTCCAAAGGTCAGACAAGCAGATTATGTTTTGACAGGGAGCTCCAGTTATTGAATCAGTCATTGCATGTTGAAAGATTAACAGTAAAGGCAATTAACATTTTTAAACAAAGTGATTTGTAAAGACCTTTGCATTCCCTGACTCACTCAACTGCGCTGTGTGCATGAACATATTATTTTTCCTAATTAAGATATAGGCCTGTGTTGTCCTCTGTTGAGTCCTTTGACACCACAGTGTAAGTGATCCGCATTGATTTCATTTGCTCATTTCTTTTTAATTGCATGGATTGTGTCCCCATGTAACAGGACCTTCCCACAATTCCCCGGTTAATGAAAATTCAGGTCAATATTTTTTCTCTGCTCTCCAAGAAGCAATTTTTTTGTAAGGTTGTTCCAAGAACTTGGCTTTAAATCTTATATATCTAGATCCATAACTTTTTTTCTGTTCAAAATGTTTATTGCATTTTTCTGTCAGTCAAAATCCCCAAATGAACTCCTTAACTTAGTCAATGTAAAGATATTCAGGATGCTTTAACTTCAGTGGTTTTTGGTCTCTTCAAGTGTGAAATACTGCATTTCTCAGTTAAACCTGAGACGTTTAACAGAGGCACACGTGAGTGCGCACACATGCACACACACGCACGCACATACGCACACACACACACACACACACACACTGGAGAACTCAAACTGAGCATCAAGCATGATGGTTTCAGGAAAGGACATGACAGGAACAAACAAGCGAGCTGATGGCTTTCTGCCTGTCAGGAAGCTGCGGGCTGGGTGACTCACTTATCCAAGTGGAAGTGATCTTCGAATCCTTGGCGTCATCAGGAACCGGGAATCTTTTCTTTTTAATTGCCACTGGCTGTGCAGAATCTGAGAAATGTTGCTTTTCTGTAAACTTGATAGTGCTTCCACTGCCTGACTTTATATTTACCAACATTTATTTTTTCGTTTTCTGGGTTAGCACAGCTGATGGCCTGCTAGGTTTTAATGAAACACTCTGCCTACACACAGAACCATTGATTCTTGCTGGCTTTTCATATATCTGGAAGGCAGATTGTTTTTCACTGTGAGTATTATGTTTTACACTAGTATAAATATTTTAATGTATTGCATTGCTGAAGCCCAACCATGCTCTGCAATCCGTAAGCAATATTTCAACAAGTCTTCGAAGTCTTCTCATTTATTTTCTTTTATACATCCTTCAGGTCAGCTGCAGGTTTGCATTATTTTAACTACTCTGTGATGCTCAATTTGTAGGCTTCATACGCTTGAATCTTGCTTTTGATCATTTGGTTTTAGAACATGATGTTCACTGGTTGGCTTCCAGAAAATCTGCTTTCTCTTGATTGTTGTAGCTACAGAAATAAGTGTTGAAAAACATTTGAGTTATTGTGCAAAAAAGATATTTGTGACCCAGGATGTGCTCGAGCGAGCCAGACATAACTGAATGCCAATGAATTATTTTTTTTGTAAAAAGTCCTTCAAGAATTGGTAATGTTGCTATTGAGCCACAATCCAGCTGTAAGTGCTTGTGAGAAAGCCTGTGGAGACTCCCCGAAGACAGACAGATATGTTGGCAAGGTATCATGTCTTTTGCAATTGATTCACCTCCTGCAGCTGCACCCCAGACAAAAAAAAAGAAGAAGAATTGTTCCGGGAAACTGACTCTAACGTCTGTTAGCATAATGGTTTTGGCAGGAATTATGTGCAGACAGGGAAGTTTTAAGTGAGAGTGAAAGGTTGAGTTTTGTGAGCTTTATCAGCTTTGTAAAGTTGTTATCCTTAAAAGAAAAAAAAAATGGCTCATCAAAATAATGATCAGATTAGGATACTGGTTGTATTCTCATTCATTTATTTCATGATATGAAACGTGCTGGAACCCGCGGCTGCAGACGCAGCATCCCTGTTGCTGCATCTCTGTCTGTTTTTTATCCACTGAGCTCTTCATAGAAAAGTCAATGAGCACTCGCTGTGCTCTTTTGAGACAGAAATTAATCTGTTGTGTTTCCCAAATCTCTGTGGAAACTCATTTAGCATGGGATGTTTTTAAATACCTGCAAGCCCCACAGTCCCTAATTACTCTAAAAAGGAGAAACCACCAACGTAGCGTTCCACCTTTGAAACACAGCCGAGATGTTTTCGTGCCGTCTCCCTTCCATCGTTGCCGATGCTGAATCGTAATTATTTTATAGGTAGTGATGGACGGGCGAATGAAACGACCCAGAGACAGGCGGCACATCGCACAGCCACTCTGTTGTGTTGAGGCGACACAGTCCCTCACTGAACCAAGTGTAGTTTCTCTCTCAGCCCGTCGAAACACCAGCGCATGTAAACAACTTGCCGTGTCCCGGAGCATGTGCAGTGACGCAACGCTGTCTCCCTGTCAGGCAGCCGCTCACCCGAGCAACGGCGCGGCAGCAGAGGTGTTTGTGTTGTTTCAGAATAAGACACCGTTCACTGGCCGTGTTGACCATGTCAGTCCAAGATAATGACGAGCCTTTCACTCCGCACGCTAGTTCAAAGTCGCAGTAAGGTTGTGCCACAGGTCAAATTTGTTTCCTCGAGATTTTAATCTTTACTGGCCTTTTTTTTTTTTTTATATCATCAGCATCATCAGTTGTTGACCGTCTTCTTTACTCTCTGTTTGACTGTCGAACTGTCCAAGTCATTATCATGGGAATGAAACGAATCTCGGCTCGCACCGGGTAAAGCTGGAGGATCCTGTTCCCAATGTCAGACATCTGGTCATTTTCCACCCCAAAAATTGTGAAATGTTAAACAAATAAGTACATTAAAAAAAGAAGGTCTGCAGGTATAAAAATAATCTAAAACCAATGACGGCTCTACTTCCTGTTCCCTGGATCATGATTTTATCGACTGTCTCTGGTCTCGCGTCATTTCAGGGGAGAACAAGACAAACGGGGCACGGAAGGGTCCTGGCCAAGGGTCAGGGTCCTCTTGCTGTCAGGTTATATTGCAAACATTTAGCACTTGGAAATTTTCATTTTATCATCTATGGCCAGATCCCACTGTCCCACTGATGTGTGGTCAGTTCATTCGAGTGTCGAGAAAAAAGATGAATTATGTGCTGTTTTTATCACACTCTTTTAACATCTGTCATGGGTTGCAGCAAGTGGAGGAATACTGGAGACTGAGTAATCCATTGTCTCTGGCAACTTATGAAGGGTGTCATCAACTTCTATTGTTGGATGCATAGTGTTTGTGTGCCGACATTTTCTCCGGTTTGCACCGACAGATGGTGAAAGTCATTCTTTCTATTTCCATCACTGCAAGTCTGACTCATTGGACGGGCTTGTATTTATGGGAACTGGGTAGCAATTTCCCGCGCATTATGTTCATCATCTCCAGTACAGCAGAATTATGCCTCAATTACTTCATATCAACACTGGAAGGCCAATTGCAGCAGTAACAAATGGCCAACAAATGATTAGTGGATACATGTAGCTGAGACCAAATTCACAAGTTGTTGAGGTTTTGCTGATTTTGAAACACATTCAGTTTTAGGATAAGAATTATCACTGGAGTTCACAATTAAACAGTCCAACACATTAGGATGTTTTTTTATTCACCCTCTGCAGAAAAAAGGCAAATTATGACTTATAAATAGAGCAATGATGTATTCCTTCAAATTGTGGGACTGGGTCACACGACACTGGGTCGTCTCTGACAGCGTCTCTACTCTACGTTGGTATCGTTGGCTTGACATGCTTGCTTGCCTATTGACTCCAAAGCAGTCACTTTGAAGTCAACTAAACTGGGCCTGACGTGTTCAAGGTGTGCGAAAGGGTCCAAAATTAATTTCCTCCAAGATGAATGCAGGAGACGGGCGTTGCACACGATGAAAGATCATTAACAATGCAGTGTAATTGATCAATTATTTTGTCATTAGATTAATTTAGGTGAATCAAAATTGAGCCTTCACCCGTTTTATCATCCAAAACCCCCATTTAATCCTTATCATACCTCAAAACAGTCTGTAATCTGTCTTAATCACTTCATGTCAGTGAAATTGCTAATATGTGTGAAGAGGCACGGGCTCTACTTTTTGTCGTTGTATTTCCTCTCATTAAGAAAAAAAAGGCATTTTCTTGCTATCACAGAAAACCAGAGGGCTCAAACATTATCACAGATTTTAAGTCCCCGCTCAGAAGGAGTCTTATGGAGTGTCACAGAAAATGTCTGCGACCATGTTTGTATTCACTGATCCTTCCAACTTAATGTGTTACATCTGGAGTATATTGAGTTCAGTTCACAAAATAAAAAGAAGCTATTTGAGGATAACAATAATAGGGATTAAAAATGCATGTTTAATTTCACTTTCTAGCAGACGATCAGTGCTGCTCTTTGTATCTCGCCATGTTTACATCAGTTATTGATTTGTCACAGATTCACATGCGAATGGCCACTGCGTGGTGCCTCAAGGGACTCTGCAGGTAGTTTTCTGGAGACTCTCCAAATCCCCGCGTGAGAGAAAGAGAGAGCTTTTCATTAGAAAATAACCAAGCATGCAGCCTGAAGGGAGAAAAAAGTTGGCACCATGCAGCAAGCTGTAAACAACCATGCCGATACGGCCCCCCTGCGTTAGTCAATGGATGGATGAGTGAGCGGTGATACAAATCAATTGTTTATTCGTTAACACCCGAAGCAAATGAACGTTTTCATCTTTACGTGAAGCTGACACGAAATCACTCAAGGCCCAATAACAACATGAGCAGAAGAACATTGATAAAACTAATTATCATGTGCCCCAGTCACAGCATTCGGTAAATGTGTTCAACCGCATGTTTGTGTGAATATCACACAAGGTCGAGAGGACCTGCTGAGCGTCAGACGGGGGAAGAAGGTGGGTTCGGCCACCCTGAATGTGGTCTGACTGACTCAGAAAGAGCCAAGCAATGGGGATTTTCACACACAACCATCTGTGATATTTATAGTTCATTAACATTGGATGTCTCTTTATCTTGGTGGATTATATATCGTGAAACTTTCTTCACTTGATAACTGAGGCATATCAATTCAATCTGTAAAAAGCTCCAGCCTAAGTGAGTGATGCGTTCATTAATTTCATCCCTCTTTGTCGAGTGTGCCCATCTTAGGAAGGCTTCTTTCAGCGAAGCTTAGTCTTATCAAGGAGACGGCGACATTCATGTGCTTCCCCTGAACATGGCAGAGGGTTTACTGCGCTCGGATGGCCTCCATAGTCACTGGATCTCGAGCCAATAGAGCACCTTTGGGATGCAGTGGAGCAGGAGATTGGCATCATGGATGTGCAGCCAGCAAATCTGCAGCAACTGTGTGATGAAGTCTCTGAGGAATCTTTGTCGCACCTTGTTGATAATATCAACATTTAAACAATGAGAGCAGTGCTGCAGGCGAAGGAAATCCAAGCTGGCATTAGCCAGTATCTGATGCTGCAGCTGTTGACCGTAGATATTCTTCACACTTCACATGCATTTGAAGAAACTTTTTTTTTTTCATCAAAATGAAATTTACATTAATGACATATGTCCGCACAAGGATTCTTACAATGCTTAATTTACGTCATATATTATTTCATTATTTTGCAAGTTTGAACATCTGAATGTAGCTGTAAGAGGTGAAACTTATGTTAGAACCGAATGTGATCAGACTTGACTAGAAAATTACTTAGGAGAAATGGTCAATATGATGAGAAGCAACTTAT
This sequence comes from Malacoctenus triangulatus, assembly GCA_032274725.1. Lineage (NCBI taxonomy): Eukaryota > Metazoa > Chordata > Actinopteri > Blenniiformes > Labrisomidae > Malacoctenus > Malacoctenus triangulatus. Next base: position 17,403,843 of record JAUESE010000001.1, read on the forward strand.
ATTCATCAGTTAATTATTAAGCTGAGTGACTCGACAAATTTCAATACAAATAGCAGCGTAAAAATGTCCACAGATTGCTAGACAAATACGCAGGAGTTTGACAGTAAAACTTGTAGCTCATGTTAGCGGAGTAAAATTTTAGAAAGAAAATCTGTCAATACATGTTATAAAAAGACCAAACTGTTATAAACTAATCAGCTGAGCTTCACTTCATCGTTCTTATTTTGGTTTTAGTCTAGTACCTAAAAGATTCTGTCGAGGCTTTTTTTAATTCTCATGCAAGTAAGTGTTTTGTTACAGTGTGTTGGGTTATTTTTTCTTTATTACACCATCCCTGTGATTGGCCCCCTGCCACAGTGGCAAACAGGGTGTGCTGATGCCTCAAAGGCATTAGTCATGTGCTTCTTCTTTACTTAGGTTCGACTTCTCACACCCATTTAAAGGCCCAAGGAGCTCTGTGATTTGTTTCATTCCATGAAGCCACAATTACCCTCAGCAAAACAAACACAAACACCTTTGTGTCCTTTACATTTCTACATGTCTTGAATTTCTCAGAGGGATTCAGGAACGACTTTAGCGCTGGAACCTTCCTGACTTCCAGTCAGTGTTTGAATCCAAAGGTGGAGTAACCATGGCAACAACAAAACATATTTTCATCTTTTTAAACAGGTTTGAACAGAGTAGCTCCTAATCGTGTTTAATTCCATTATAGGCAGACATTGTGGCTGCCCTGAACAACATAATCTAATAGGGAGCTTTCGAGTGCTGGCTGCTGGTGTCTCCAGGATACAGGAAAGTGTCATTCTAAAAAAAGATGTTTAGTCGATAACCGGGTATAACCAGCATCGCTGTTATTTGGCAACTGATTACAGAGGCAATACAATTACTCCATTATCACTCTGACATTTCTGCATGAAAAGTTAGATTTAATTGATGTAAATGAAATACATTTCCATGCTGTACACACCAGGTTCGATGTATGTTGCAGCAGATGGTTGTTGCGTGGATCGCCGGTGACGGAAGATCCGATGTTCAGAAAGGTGAATCTGTTGTTAGACGAGACGTCGTCTTCTCCTGGGAGCATTTCGGGGCTCTTGTATTCATATATTCGTGTTTGAACTCTGAGGGCCCCAGACAGCGGAAAGTTTCCTTTGACCCAAATTCTCTACAGGACTCCCAGCCTGTCAGCATGTCATACATCTCTAAAGACTGAAAGCAGTGACAGGCTGTGATTGCCATGACCTCTAATGTGACCACCTACACCAATGGCTGATTATCTATTCTCTCTGTTGCCACCCCTTAGAAAGGATGTACTAATGGCCAGGCAGGATATACAGCCTGCTCCTGGTGCCATGAACAGGGTAAACTTGACTTTGAACTGAGGTGTTCTGCAGTGTTCATTCACTGAGCTTTTTGTCTCAATAATTTGAATTTAAAGAGATCGCGTTAAGTCTTTTGTTGTGTCAGGAGGGAGAGCCATGTCT
>JAUESE010000001.1:17405797-17421636 GCA_032274725.1 Malacoctenus triangulatus
ACACACACACACACACACACACACACACACACACACACACACACACACACACACACACACACACACACAAACTCATTCATTCAAACCTATGGACAAAACAGTCGCCATTCGACCTTGTGCATGATTTTGGACTGTGGGAGGTCTCTAAAAGGGTCAAAGTGACAAATAGTAATAACTTCTTTTTCTTTTTTTTTAACTCATCTAGATTGTAAAAGGGGCAAAGGGCAGATGTAGAAAAAGCAGTCTGTCCTCCATAATGTGTGCTTGGCCCTCTAACCATGCATAGAAAGTACAAATCCATCTTTAAAAATTTTATTGCTTGTCCATCTCAGAGGGGGGGAAAATCCTGTATGTGATATTATTTCTGCAGTTATTTAAGCATGTAGAAGTAACCCTTCCTCACAGCCATTCATGTGGCTGACTCATATTCACAATTCATCAAAAATTCATTAAGCTATATGAAAAATAGGTTGTCAGAACTCCACTGAGGATATCATTTAGGTCTTTGGGTCTTTTATGGAATGAGTAACAGAATTGCTGCCAATTTCCCCTCCACTCTCATTGAATTCCTCGGAGGCTTCCGCTTTCCTTTTTTTTTTTCAAAAGCTTTAGAGCAGTACTCTGCTAAACATAGGCAACCGAAGACTTCACAGGACTCGGGTTGGCCCCCTACAATGACCTCCAGCCTGCTACTGATGGAAATCTAACCAAGCATCACGCCCAATTTGAGACTCCAGAGTAAACAAACAGGAGCGCTCTTCAAAGGCGCAGCCACTAACAGACCAGAGAAAGGAGTCTATCTGTGGCTCCGTTCACTCAGCGCGCTCTAAAAGCTCATGACCAACACAGCCAGTCTGACACGAGACATGCTTTTTTTTTCCAAACGAAAGACGTATTCATAATGGATCTCATGTGTTTATTTTTATATGTTGAGTAACATGCAGCGTAAAAACCTTTTAGTTTAAGGAGGACTTGAACAACCCCTTGATAAGGAAAACTGTCCAAACGTAAAAATGAGAAATTCATGGGATGTTTGGTTTTTTAAAACAACGTACTCTTTTATGAGCTTCTCTGAAGTGACAAAAATGAAAAAAAAAGTACTTGGAGCAAACATTTAAATCTCAGTTGAATGAGATCTTGAGTTTTCTTCAACAATGACGATGACGTTGGCCACCTCCCCCTTCCTTTGAAACACGGACCAAGGAGCCGAACGCGCGTCGTTTGAGGGTCTGACACCCCCCACAGTACAGTGGAAGTGAGAGCAGCCGCATGCTGACTCGTCAGTGCCAATTCAGCAATTTCATATTTACCTTTTTAATTCACTCTTTCTCCTTGAGTACTCACATGTCCGCTAACTCGCACCTCTTAGTAGGTGAGCTTAATATCCGGCCATGTCAATTGCCAGCAGGAGAAGGGAGACTCACTGTTTTCTGGGGTCTCATGACAGGTGCACTGAAATGCTGGCAGGAAGGCAGGAGCTGAACACACTCTGCATCGGCTGGTCAAGACTGTCTTCAGAGTTATTGGCTTTTCGTGGTGCCGGTGTGTTGCACTGTAATTGTGGGAGCTGTACCTGACCTGCCCCAATGATCTGATTTGTCAATTTTACAAGCTTCCAAGCTTTTTTCCTCCTGAGCGAGTTAAACTTTCCTCACAGGGCTTCAATGCACCATAATAAAACTGAGTTTGGTGAGTTCAAACCTGGTCAAATTCAGTCTTGCAGTTACAGTTGTGTTGGGTGTTGACACTTAAGCTTTGTGTTAACTCTCCTGCCGGCTGTCATTCGGTAATGTTTCATTTAACTAACCTTTTCGCAACCTTTTGACCACAGCAAAGCAATTTCAGTTGCCAATCACACCTGAACCTCAGGGTTGTCACATCAGCAAGCAATCAAGCAGTCGCGCGGTTACAGACGGCGCTGACAAATGACCTCATTTGTCGTTTAAGGATGAGGACTTCTTGCCCTGATTTAAAGAGCTCCTTAGTCCTCCATGAGTTTTCACAGCTTTCTGCTGCTGCAATAAAAGTGAAATGTGAACTGCACTGACAAAAATATCTAGACATAAACAGGAAACTTGTCTGTTTACAGGTAAAAGTGGTTTTCTCTCTTCTCTCTCTCAGCCAAGATTCGAAAAAATCCACAGAAACCTTTCACACTGTTGTTCATGTTGCTTCAGTGTCATAGAAAGATTGCTGGACCAATAACAAAAAATATTATGTAATATATAACATCCAGTTTAAACATGTAACTGTGTGTGAGACAGACACCAACAGTAGCAGATATATGACATGCGTGCTGAATCATATTGCAATTCGATTAGAGTAGATTTGGCTCCTGCTAACCATTCAGTGAGCTGGTCAGAGAGATAGCTACAGCTCTTCCATACTTATCACAACAATTGTATACATTATTTTACTTCATTACTATCTTTGGTAAAGTCATCAGCTGCTGTCGAAAACTTGACTGACAGCCTGAGTAAAGGAGACATTGGTTCACTTGTGAGCAGTGCTTTTGATCATTCTATCAAAGTATTTTGTCTGTCAATCACTGGCTGTTCATTTAATGCAGCTTTTTGCATGAGACCACCAGAGGTGGCAGAAGTCGGCTTTTTTTTTGTTAGCCCCCTGCAGCTGGGTGTGTGCATCACTGCAGCCTTTTGTCACAGGCTCCAGACTCAGACTTTACATGTGGGCACTCACACAGTGCAGTTACATTTCACCCAGCCGTCGTTGAAGTCTCTGGGAGACCAGCATTGTTGTCTGCTGTCCTGTGTCATAAATAAGACGTGGTCCTCCATTTTTCTGTGGTTTTCCATATTCCAGTAAATGTCAGGGCACAGAGAGAGAAGTCCTCCTCAAATCACTTCTCTCTTCCATTTGATGACTGCGAACTATTAAAATAAGCTAAGGAGGACTTTTAATTAAATATCCACAGACGTTGAAGATAGATGTAAATATCAAACACATTTATTGTCGCCCAGACATCTTTTTTTAATGTGACACAATCCATTCGTAAAAATCAGAAGTGTCTGAACCGTCTCTATTTGCTCTATTTTTCTAAATGTATTCCCACAATATGGTATTATATTCCCTCTCTACACAATTGCAGTTATTGTGTATTTACAGTGTGGGAGCATGCCAAAGGAAATCAATGGAGGCTCAGAGAGAACATTGACAACACTGCACACAGCAGGGCCCCATCCTTGAAGCAAACAGGTGTTCCTTTGAGGCGACAAGAGAATCCGGTGCAACATTGTGCTGCCTTTACTTCCACTATATTACATTGTCTCAGGTCTCGCAGTGTTTGACTTGTGCTGCCTACAAGCCACATTTGTGAGATGATGTTTGGAGCTTTTCTCTTGACAATAGTTGTTAAATTTATAAATGTATAAATCAAGGGGCTCCTTTGAAAAATATATGTTTATCGTGAAGTAGTCCTGGTGGCTGGTTTGTTTGTGGTTGTATTTGCAGAGGACACCGTCCTTTGTACTCGTATCAATCCGAGATGGTTCTGCTGCCTTGAGTGTTATTAATGCTCACTGACACTGTGAACATGCTGACATGTGTGCATAATCAGAGGAAGCTACAGTTCCTTGTGTGTGTTAAATATCTGTGCGCTGACGTGTGTCGTCTTTGTTGTGACAGATGCCATGTTGCTGGTGGCAGACAGACTGGAGGGACCCTTCAACATCGAGGAGGTTATACAGCCGATTGACCTCAGGATCTCTGAGGCCATAATGACCATGCAAGAGAACAGCATGCAAGTGTCAGCCAAGGTAATGAATCCAGAAGTTTCAAATGTTTTAATACATATCTACATTGAAAACATCATCCACACAAACAAACACTGACCACAAAATCTGCATTTTGTAGGGGCTTTTTATGCCAAATTGCACTTCTAACATAAAAATTTTGAGACGTTATGAATGTAGTGTTTAGGTTGAGGACAATCTGTCCTCTCCTTAAACAGTGAACATTTGGATGCTTTTTTTAACCTTCTAACCTGATGATGAGAAGTAAATATGGAGTATTTGAAGATCATGTGACAAGTTTAAACAGTCGTCCTCTTCATTGAAAAATCTCCATTCTCAAAACTTTATAATCAATGATTCTGCTTGTCACTGCAGTCGTAGTAGCTGTAGTGTTACCCCAAACCTATTCTGAAGTATCCAGTTGGTTTACAACTGCCTCCTGCATAACTCATCTTTACCCATTATCAGACTTTAGCAGCACTTATCATTGTGTGTCTTTGAAAAAATCAGCTTTGTGTCTGCGTTCATTGCTCGAAGTCTTTTTCTCTAACTTCTCATTTCTTAGACGACTTCCCAGATTGAGCAATTTTTTTTCTTCTTTGAGTTTGAATTGCTTATCGGTCTTTACAGTATTTTAATCAAGAAGCAGGACAATCAGAATACTATTCACATCTCCAACACCATTCCACCATTTTTCTCATCAAGACGATTGTTACCTTTGACTTTTCATTCTGATCACTCGGTGCACTCTGGCCTTTCTTCATGGCAGAGTTACAAAGGTCACTGTAAATTACATGTCACATTCTTACCCATTTTAAAAAGGAGTGCGATGTACAACTTAACCCCTTTTTTTCTATCCACGGGAAGACTTCTCCAAGGTTGTGATTGGCTCACGAATTGGCCCTAGATTACAAACTTTCCTCACATTCACATTTTATTTCTTTTTTTTCCATTTCCCAAGCTTTGTGTGAGACAGCTACATCACGTTGCGCCTGTTGTTACTGCTGCTCAGACACACTGAAAACGGCTTTGCCTCTGTGTGATGTACAAGATATTGGAACTGTAATCATGGTGAAGAATTGATAAATATTAGAGAAAAGACATCTTCTTGTCAGGACAGCCAAGCAGCACATTAGAGTGCTCCATCACACACACCGAGCCAGGGGCCAGCAGACGGGCCAGGAAGGAATGCTAATGAGCTGTGGTGTTTGGAGGATGTGTTGTTTGGGCCCCAGAAGCCTGAAGAGACCAAACCATCTGAAAACAGTCTGTTGTCTCAATGAACCTCAATGAGCTGCAGACTGATTACTGGTAACGGGTTAGGTGCTTATAGATCTTTACGTTTTTCACCATGAAGTGCAAGTCTTTAGTCATCTTATTAGTGAAATCTTGAAGTAAAGTTCTTTCTTTTCTGTGATTGATCATAAAATGCTGCAAGTCTGTATTTCTCTTCCAGGAGATTAAAGGTTATCGAATTAGGAATTATTAAAAACAATTATTTTCATCAGTTTTTCCACATTGAAGTTTCATCTCCGAAAGAAAAATATGATTTGTTTTGCTTTCTGCAATAAAGAGAATGGCAACGCAGGATATGGGCTGCTTGTCTGAGATATCTTTCAAATTGTAGTGTTGTTCTGTAATAGTGGCTTTCCATTCCAAGTGAGTGAGAACGTATCAGCGGTTTGTTTCCTTTTTTCTCCCCCACCAATATGACACTTCCTGTGAAAGGAGGCTCAGGTTTTGATGGACAGCATTGGTTCCAGCCTGGCGCTATATAGTTTTCTGTCTCAAATCACACACCTCAAATGGTGCTACGAGCAAATTGACAAAGGCCTCTCAAGATGAAAAAAAAAAGGGGGGCGGGGGGGGGAGAAAAGCATCTGTGGTGTTCACTGCATTGTTTATACAATTGGAACGGATGTGCATTCCACACTGACAAAGAGCCAAACCCTGTTCTGTGCACAAAGTGCTTCAGAGTTCATTTAGCCTCTAACTGTTTATCTTCTCCCAATTACACCACACATCACAACAGTGTTGCTGAACCTTTTACGGGACGTACTTTCTCAAAACAGCCGGGAAACTGTCCTCCGTGTGTCGGACAAAACTTCATCTCTCTTTTTTTTTTTTTCCTCTCTCTTTTTTAGGTTTTTCAAGGGTGTGGCCATCCAAAGCCCATAGGAGTCGGCAGGTCTGCACGGGGCATCACAGACGTTTTCAGCGGTCGTTTCAGGCCCTACACCCCAGAAGAGAGGCCGACAACAACAGCTGGTACAAGCCTAGAGAGACTGGTGCGTAAAGGAAAAGCATACCAATAAGTCTTTTAGTTGGAAATGGTGTAAACGAAGTGAGTTGTGAGCATTAGGTCAAAATTAGAGGACATCTAACTATGTAATTTAACCGATACATATCTGAAGTAGATCAAATCATCCTCCAGTTAAAACAAAACAGAGGCTTCTCATACATGGCGATGATGTCAAAAAGGAAGGTCCGGTTTCCACCAGCAGAAGTATACAGGAAAATCTTACTTTCTCACATTTTTTAAGAGCTCACCTGATTTTTTTGGAGCTGAACATAGGTGTGCTTTTGAAAAATCATTGGCAGAGGCAGGCCTGCTGGAATCATGCTGAGTTTAAGGTCGACTTACTGGGGCTTAAGTCCAAAGGCTGGAAAAATAGAGGCCTGTTCATGTCGTCCATAGAGCCCCCAGGTGCTGTATGACTTCCACCACTGCTGTAGTCAGAGTTAAAATATTTCTGTTTCCTTACCCCCCCTCCCTGCCAGCGGTCACTGAGAACTCACAAAAGTGCTTGAATTTCCACATACCATACGTAGACATGTTGCTTCATATGTATTCCTCGGAGCAATTGCTGCTCACCGGATAATAAATCCTTCGTAACCTATTTCGAAATGTATCTCATCACAAAAAATCCCAGAAGTTCTATTATGTCGAGTCTCGAGGAGGCTTCAACGAATTTAACAGCCACCCACGAAACTTCAGGCTGATGAAAGATCCCTAGACATTAATTGAGGCAATAAAAAGTGTAACGCTCCACCCTGTGATACTGAAACACAGTGTAGGAGGCTGTCAGTGGAGAGCAACCCTCAAGTTGACAAGATGTTAAATCAGATCTCACCACAATCCAACATTGTTTTTTTTTTTCATTACTCCTTTTGCCAAGAAGTACATGCTGCTGTGATGTCTTAATTGCTCAAATATACCCCTCAAAATAACGCTCACGGCATCATTTCACAATATATACATGTCCAAATAAGTGAAAAAGTTGTTCCCCACTTCCACTAGAATTTTTGGTGATCTTGCGCTTCCATAATATTGTTTGGTAAATCGAATGTGGTGTGAAATTTAATATTTTAAGTAGATTTTACTGAAGGACAGTGCGACAGACAGAAAACGGCGTTGTATGGAGACATTACCGTACATCTCTTATGTTACGATTCTGTCTTCTGGCCAATGTGTCGAACGCCTCTCCGTGTAATCCTCTGCCTAACTAACAAATGCACTGTTCGATAAACAATGTAACGTACACTTCTTAATCTCCTGCCGTTTTGGTGTTAAACAGGATTAAAATACAAAATATGCAGACGCAGAGAGGTAATGCAAGGACTCAAAGTAGACGTCCATGCACTCAAATTTCTAGCTGTGATTGTAAGTAATCAGCATGTGAAGCTCGCAAGAATGGTCCTGTGGAACCCGGCCCGACACTGTTTAATGCTCATTGTGAGCCTACGGTGGGTTTTTAGACTGGCATCGTATCTCTATCTCTAAATTTTGTAATGCACATCTCAAAAAAAAAAGAAAAAAAAAAGGTAAGACAGGAAAGAAATACTGAAAGGCAAAAACACAGTTATAGAAAACCCACTGCTTTCAGTGTATTTAATAATTTATGCTTATGTGCAGTCAGACTTACTTACTGCCTGTGAAAGATTTGAAAAATTCCTCTCAGAAAAGTGAAGTGGGTTTTCCTCAGGATGAGACGATTCACTCATATCTCACTGGGTACCTGTACCTCTTCATGTAAATTTATGAAGCAGATAAAGCAAGATCCTGAAATATGCAGCTGTGCTCGACACGAGTAATAAACGAGTTTTGCATATTTTGTTAAGCTGATTTGATCGCATTGAACGAGGTAACGTCTCTTTATTGGACCACCGCGCTCGAACGTCCCACATTAGGCTGCCGTTCGTATGCAAGTCTTGATCCACGCATTGATCAGGTTTGATAGCCGCGGATTCAAAATTGATTTCAAAGTGGAAAATTCATTGTGAGCAAGACGGTTTGAGGTACTAAATCTCATAGGCTGCTGAGGAGAATATCCCAGCAGCGCCATTTATCATTTAACTTTTTTTGCTTCACTAACTAACAGACATTCTTTTGCTCCTATTTTCTCTCTCAGTCTCTCAGTCTCTCTATCTCTCCGATGTCCAATTAAATCGCTCTCTTCTTCATTTCTCTGCTGCTCCCAGAGGGTTGTCTGGAGGACAATGCAACACAGTGTAAGCTTTTACATTCCTCCTCTTACCTTCACCGACTCATCTGTCTTGTGGTGTTATAATCAACCTGCCCATAGCACTTCACATCTTTACATTATTCAAAGTTGATATTGATTGCTTGTGTGTGACGCTGCAATTGTTTGGTTTGTGTGAATTATTTGGGTTTTCCTGTCGCTTCGCCTGCATCCCAACGAAAACCTGATGAAGCAGGTGTTCAGAACTTTGCCTCTGTGCTTTTGGTTTGATGTAAAAAGATAAAAAGGTTTAGACTGGCGACATCTGTGGAAGTTTGGATTTTTCTGTCGGGCTCTCTTCCACTCATTCCCATCCAACTGCATTCACTGCTCTGTTGGCGTTATGGAGATATGTTTGAGATTTGACGCTGTGTTGACCTTGGAAATGACCCTGTGTTGGAGAGTGTGCTGGAATAAAGCCTGTGAGGAGACATTGATTTTCCTGCTTGGAGATTCAAATGTCAACGGAAAGTTTTGATTCCTTTTCCTGGTGCTTTTTCAGCCCCAGAAAAGCTTCTCCAAATTTGATAAATCTATTTTAATCCAAAGCACTTGTTTTTTCTGACCGTTTACATTTTGCATCACATTTTTAAAATTGAATTATTTAGTCTCAAATCACCTTTGCAGCAATTTGCTGCACTATTAAAATGTGTGAGGCCACTTTTTTTTTCTTGTCGCCCATCAAAATCTTTCAATTCACCGTCAGTAGTTGTTTGATAGCTAATAAATGATGAATATATTTGTATCATGCTGCAGGACCAAGACCAGTACTTGCCAAACATTCAAAATGCATATGTTGGCACCCGGTAGCTCTTACTATTCCTTCATTGCAAACGCATTATGATGACAGTCATTTCTCACAAATGATAGCTTTTCTTTTCTACTGATGGTTTGAAAGATAACAGTGTGTGGAGCCTTTCTTGGGCAAACACGAGGGTCTTTTGTTCAGTCTATCCCACCACTGTGCAGGAAACTGGGCTTTGCTTAGAGAAGACAGCAGCTAATTACATGAGCGGTGGCAGCTCCTTACTTCAGCACACTTTCCGTTAGTGAGCGAGCGGTCACACACTGCAGTCCAGATCGTTCTGTCGTTATCTGGCCAAGTTCGATTTAAAAGACAAGCAAACGCAGAGCAAAAGGTTCAATGACCAAAAAAAAAAAAAAGGTTTATGAATAAATGCGAAGCTCTCAGTCTTGATGACTCCTGAATCAGATGCAGGTGTTAGATGTTGTGTAATCCACTGCTTTGACCGGCTCGGTACAGTTTAAAGGACTGTATTGGTGGGTTTATTTTACAGAGCCGCGCGGCTGGCCGAAAGAGTCATCATGACCTCGGTTTGACTAAAGTTGTCTGCCTTTTGGAGCAAATGTTTGGGTGCAGTCAGGTGTCATACATACTGTTACACTTCTGGAGTGTTTACAGTGGTACTCTCCATTCTGTGATTCATTTATAGGAATGAATGGCTTCTTTTTTTTCAAGTGAAATGTAAAAGCATCCTCAACAGTAAGAGAGCCTTTTCACTGTATGTGTTTTTTTCAGTGGAGAACTTTGAAAAGCACCATTGACACGAAAGGTGTTATTTGTCATTGTTTACAGTCGACTGTATTTTTTAAGTAAAAATCATTGCAGTCAAGGGAAAAAGCCTCTTGTAAACATTTTATTTAGACGACTATGTTATAGTAGCAGCTCTTTGCATGTTATAAACCACCAGAGGAGTTTTCCGCAGCTGAAGGTGCTCATGTGTTTTTCCTTTTTCCTCCACCAAACTGATGTGGTTCTACCCTCAATTGTACTTGCTGCTAATATTGACTTGCTAAAGGGGTTAACGTGGTTAGTATCCCACGTACAAACTATCTGCATGGTGGCTAACATTAGCATTCAGCTCAGAGTGCCACTGGACCTCAGCACAGCTTCACTGGGTTGCAAGCTTGGCTATAGGTCCTTATCGGTGCTCTATAGTGCACCACTGGTAATTTCAACTCAGTGATAGGTATAACTGGGGGAACTCTTAGCACATAATAAGTTGCTTGGCCTGGCACATAAAATGTTCAATCGAGGAGAATTTACCGAACCCTTCCCAGCCAGCATCAGTCTTTTTCGCCCGTGCACGGAGATATTATTGTGTTCAGAAAATGTAGCAGGATTGCCAGTATAACTTCCAGCATGTGCTTCAGTGCTCATGTTTATAATTTGGGAAGTTTGAGAAGAAGTTCATACTTGGAATGTACAACGTTTATGTGCTTAGTTTGTCATGCCAATGATCAGCAGATGTCTGATGGCACAATTCTGACAGAAACAACTTTGTTCTCTGTCTGCTCAGACTCAGCTGACGGGAGTTCACTGTCAGTGGCCCCATTAGACAAATGCTCAGATGGGTATTCAGAGGGTGATTTCATTAACGAGTTATTTTACCCGTCTATATTCTCTTTGTATTTTGAGTCAACAAAATGGCTTGTTTGCTACTGAGCATGATTGAAAGGGGGATGCAGTTCAATAGAAAGTAAATCAGTCATTAGCAGTGGCCAGGCCTTTCTCCACGCTCCGTTTCACAATGTTTCAGCAGAATGCCAGGAGCAGGAAACGATCTGGCAAAGACCATTTTTCTCAGGAAGGAAAAAGTGTTAAATAAATGATCAGTGTTTTATTTCTTCAATCAATCACCCTAATCCAGCGTTGATAGGCACCACCTATGTATACTTCAGTGTGCATTCGCTATTACCGCGGACTGTGCTGACACTATTCGGAGAGGACTAAAGGGTTTTATGGAGATTTAGGGAAACACACTGTGCATTCGAATGCATGAAAAGGAACCCAGAGCCGAACATCCTTCAGCCTCTGAATGGCAGCCGGCAACACTATTTCCTCATGAGAGTTTCCTCCTGCCAGAGTAATCAGTCAGAGAGAAATCACTCCACCCAATGCAATTGTATACACCGCTGCCAATTATGACCAATGGTAACACATCCAAATTGGTTAAATCCATGAGTCATGCCATAAAATGGATCCAGTTGCGGCTCTAATAAAATCCTGGCATGTAATGCAGATCCGTTCTCTCCAGTGTTCTTTTTTTCCCACTCTTTAATAGCTTGTGCAGATCAGCAGGCAAAAAAGAACAAGTGTTAAGACCAGTTAATCGCACTGGCATGCTAATTCAGAACACAGCGCCTGCTGAGCTAATGTTTTAGCAGCAGTAAGAACCATGGGGCATGAGTGCTGTTGGGGATTCAGAACTGCTTTAGATTGTGCTGGGGAAAAAGGGGATTTTTTTTTTTTTTTTTTTACTTAAAGTTGTCAGAACTTCACTACATCCTTATATAAATGGTTATGGCTGATTAAGCCACTTAAGAAGAAAAATTGGTGCTCATAGCACAAAAACGTCCACCAGACAAATTGTTCTGCATTCAAACAAGGATTTTTTTTTTCTTCCAGTGTTGGTTCATGCAGTTTTTTTGCCTGAACAGTCATGCTGTGGGAGCACTTTCACGCTACAGATCAAGATGTTTGTATCTGTTTCAGCCTGGGGAACATCAACTTACAGATTTTGCGCTGAGAGAAGTACGAGCCAGAGATTGATGGTGTGTCCTCAAGCAGCTCTATTGTTACTGCATCGTGTCTTCGTGAGGAGAAACCACACGAGCACAGTCTCACAAATTGGACTGAAGTTTTCAGCGTCGTCTTAGGTGGTTTCACAGTCTTGTCTTGGCAGCCGTGGAGGAGAGGAGCGTGATGTTGGTGTGAGGTTGTTATTGTTGGGTTTTTTTCCCTCTTTTTTTTTAGCTGTGTTGCAAAAATGAAACAAAAGTGGAATCACTTCAAGAAAGAAACAAGTTTAGTTTATCTCTATCGTCACTGCACAATCGTATTTTCTACAACACTACGAAGGAATGAAGATTCCCACAATCATTCAAACACGTGGAAATGGCATCTCAAAGCTTCATTGCAAACTTATTAATTATGAGTTTTAAATGATGGGGTGCTATGAACTGGGCTGTGGCTCTATTCACCTCCATGGTTTATTAGAGGGCAATGAATCCGACTGTCCGGAGGTAATTCTGGCTGTCAAATGTGATGAAAATCTGACAGTGACGGATGTGTATGCAGCCACGCTCGCTCAACAGGAACCTGTCACTGAAAATGAATTAGTACTAATGCACGCGGACAGAGACAACAGATCGATGTGGCCACCTTCTAACTTATTAATGTTTAAGGGCAGCCTCATTACTCCTTTTTTTTCATCATTACAACCGTTGCTTCTTCCACCTGCTTTATTTCCTCCCAGTTAATTTCGGACACTATTTTACACCCTGTGTAGTTCCTCTTTTATGTCTTGCCTCTTAAGCTTCATCGTCTTCTCATTTTATCTGCAAGACCCAGTCCACATTTGCCCAAGTGTGTCTGGGGTCTTCACCTTCTCTCTTTCTTTCATGTCTTGCTAACTTGGCAGGAGCCAACCTGACACCACAGCTAATGTATTAGGTAGTGAAAATGTTTTTCATGCATGTGGGTTTTAGGGATTTTATTGCTCGCACTTCTCACAAAAATATACAATTGAGCAAAAATGTAGCTTGAAATGAAGACCAACGTACATCCCAGTCTGAACGTTGCTTTCTGCTGGAAAGGAAAAAAATAGGGGCTAGACACCTTTTGTGGTGTACAGCTGCTTGGGAAATGTGCACAGTATGGTGCAGGCTGTGGGGGGATATGCCAGTAAATTACAAGACCTTGGAGATGTTTTGTTGTCTGGAAGTATGTTTTTTTTTTGCCCCGCTTTCTTTGCAAGCTCTTCTCTGCTCGAGTCTTCTTACATACCCCGGGGTGGAACCTCTTCAGGAATTTACCCAATGTTTGATTTTTTTTGTGCTAACAAACTCAAAACCGTGTGAAATATTCAGACTGAAATAGTGACCTTTCTGCCAGGTTTCCAGACTTACCTGTTGTGTGTAATCTACATCAGCGCCATCATTTTTCACGTTGAATCCTCTAAATTAGATTTTTTAAATATTCATTTGGAACAAACAAACTTGAAAACTTTTGAATTGTGCATTTCCCCGTGCAACACCCCTCTTAATTTATCACTTTGAAGACACAACAGAAAAATGCATTATCAGTGGCTAGCTGCAGTTATGATAACAGTGTTTTTCTTGTGCTCATACATAAATACAATAGTTGTAATAATAATCCCACGTTAATCACGGGAGAGATGCTGCAAATGTGTGACTGTGAGAAATGATCGCTTCGACTTCGAGGGCTCGAAAGCCATCGAAGTGTAATCTTGTGAGCATTGGCACATTTTATCACACATACCTCTTGTATATTTTAAAAATTGAGCTGCTGGGAAAAGAAGACACATTATTTACCATAGAGCCTCCTTTATATATGCAGAGTAATCAGTTTGCATGGTGATACTGTATGCAGACAACATTGGCTCCTCCTTCAATTTGCATGTTTAATGGCTATTTATATAATTAACTCCTCACAGATTCTGTCAACAACTGGAAGCAAAAAATATTTCTGAATACAGACACCCGCGCTGCGACCATTCTCCTTCAGTTTTCCTGAAAGTGAAAATGTGTGGTTTAAAAAAAGTCACCCTTTTTTTTCAACCTCAAAATAGAAAACAAAGTTGAGCCTTTCTAAATCATGACATTCTCTGTTTGCACCGAGCTCACAATATCTTCAGTTTCACCGTAAATGCAAATAATTTCCGATCTCAAGCTAATTTGGGGTCCAAACTGGTCGACTAAGTCTGGCTGCCGCTTCCTCTGAGCAGCTTGTCCAGAGCTGCTGCCAGGAAGCCACAGCATGTATTGGAATCTGCTCCGGCTCAAAGCCGCCCGGCTCATCATCAGGCTGTTTAGCCCTCGACTGGTTCCCCTGACATGGTGTGGTGATCAAATGTGCCGGAAGATAAAAAGGTGTTTACCTTGATTGAACACCGCCGAGCCATGTGACCTAAACTCGTCTCCATAGGTAGGCGAGTGAGCCGAAATAAACCACCGTGTATCCAAGAAAATCCTATTTGGCGCATTATTGAAAGCACTGAATCACAAAATGCAGGACCATTGTGTCTGAGCTAAGCTAACCCAATTGCTCTGAGCAGAACAAGGAAGTGACCATTCGTGTTGCATCCCCTTGGAGATTTTCCTACTTTTTTAAAAGCCGTCTTAGCAACGCTTTATATAATTTAAATCCCCCCCGGTGCAGAGAGACCAGTTCAATCCACAACACCATTAGCGAGGTCCTGACGGTGGCCATGTGACCTAAAAACTGCAGGACATTCAGGAAGGCTGTTGTTTCTGTTTTGCGAATTTATTTGCTAACCTTTTTTTGTTCAGGGGTGGTTGGTTCTGTCCAGCAATGCTACAGTATCCGTATGGGATGTTTATGCTGGTCTTACATTACAGCGATGATCAATGGTCGCTTCACCGAATGTTCTGAGAACATCCTGACGCGAATGCAGCACCTCTGCAGCATCGAGGTCGATCCTGTCTCACTGGTGTGAATGAGGAGTCTCTTGTCAGGTCTGCTCGGGGTTTGTTGCTTCCGCAGTGTCACCTGAGTGAAGGAGAAATCTATAGAAACAAATTAAACCTGGTTCTCATCTATCTGGCCCATGTTCCAACAAACCCGCTGCTGTCCTCTCTGGATTTACATTCCTGCTTGTTGCTTGTTTAGGCAAACAGACAAAAGGATCATTTCCCCGGTTCATTAAACACCATTACTCGTTTTAATTTTTAAAGTTGTTTGAAGAAATTCAACAAATCACATTGGAGCCCAGTTTGTGAGAGATCTGAAGTCGTCCGTGTCTCCACGTTGCTTTAGTAACTTTACCTCACAGCGGAGCATCTGTTTAGAAAGTCTCTTTTTCCCAGTTGGTATGTTTTACCCTTGGGATGGGACACAAAACCAGCTGTGTATGAAACTTCCATCTGTGCTTACATTAGTCAGGTCACGGTTTGTTTAGCATGAACGTGTTGTGCAGAAACCACTCAGTACCTGAATCATTTGAGGTCAGCCTTTGTTCTTCTTGTATTGTTTAACAAATTAGACTTTGCCCACTATGGATTTGTAAAAGACTTGTTAGGTCAACGGTAAAACAACATTTTGATTGGCTTGAAAGTTGTGCTAAATGATGCCAGGTCTTTTCTCAATATCGAATCAAACTGTGGTTCAAGAAGTGAGTTTGTTCTTCAACACTTTTGGAACAAATCTGTAGCTGTGATTTATGGGGGAAAATTCAGCCCTGAAAAGATAGGAATAGACAGGAAGTTTTTTGTCTTTCAAAAGCCAAGTTTAGATTCTCAGATCAGTTTATCACGTCTTTCTTGTGTTTTCTCTCAAGAGCAGGCTGGAAATCTTTGTCTCAACTGTAATATCGAACAAACTGATACTGGTAAAAATAGAAGAGCATACAGAAATACAGATGAGCATATTGTTATTTCCACAAATAACCGGACTGCAAAAAAAGTCGTTGCGATAAGTATGAACGTTCACACACACACACACACACACACACACACACACACACACACACACACACACACACACACACACACACACACA
>JAUESE010000001.1:17461462-17473739 GCA_032274725.1 Malacoctenus triangulatus
CTCTTTATGCTGCTGGGCTCCAAATCATGTGCAATATCTATCGTTTCATCTCTTCATATGAAGCGTCGAGTGGCACTTCCAATATCAAAGTTTGAATGTGAACGTGTTTAATCAAAATTACACAACTCTTTGGTAACAGTCAACAGTGGATCAATTAACCTTTAAAACTAACTCTGTCAGACTCATTCTTTAAATTTTGGTGTATCATTTTTTCTAGCTTAATATCCCAACAGAGTATATGGACAGATTTTTTTCCAGGGCGTTATTAAGTTATGTCGTATCTGTTTGCTGATGACATTTCTTTATCGTTTTGCGTTTTTGTGGTTGCGTGTTGCTGCCATAAGCAGTCATGGTTGTGTAAATTTGTGATTTTACTTTCGATGACACTGCAACCACTTTAAACATTATATACATTATAAATTGATGGAGTCTGGGAGGTCTTGGTTGGCTGCGTTAGGTGACAACTATCCGATGTCAGGGATTTTTCCTTTCAGATACAACAGCCTCTAACACAGTGAATGGAGCACCACATGTATGACTGAAAGTAAATGTGTTGATTTTCTTGTTACCTTTAATACAAACAAAGTGGCGAGTGCAATTTTAAAATCTACTCTGTCATGCAGAGAAACGTTTCTTTCACTACGTTTAGGTAACACTGCAGTCTGTCATTTGGTCTTTTAAAATGTGAAGGGGAAAAAAAACAAACATAATGAAATCCACGCAAAATAATGGCAGCAAAATGTGAAAGAGAAGTGTGAAAGTGAGATGTATGTTTTTCTTACAGACATTGGACATAAGATAATGGGATACAAGCTTGAGGAGTCCAAAAAAAACCCAGCTTCCTGACCTCAGTTTTCCTCCTTTACTTTCACAATATATGATTTTCTTGAACTTGAGCTCAACCCCCTCCGTGTGTCTACACCTTTTGAAATTGCACCTCAACGAATATCGCTTCAGACAACTGCACCACAACGCCTGTCAACATCCATCGTGCTGTTTACATCTCTTTGGAGGCCTTGAGTGTCGAGGGGAGGGTGGGTACTTGTGTGTCCCCGGCCGGTTGGAAAAAGAGCATCCTCTTTACCCTGTTGATGTTCCTTCAGGATGCTTTAGACTCCATCCCGGTTTATCCCCACAGGGAAGGAAGTGATGCCGAAACCCAATAGATGACCGGCTTCTTTAAGACTTTCAAGTTTCTCACTTAGGCCCGAGGGTCATAAGTCTGTCGTGGGCAGGATTAGTCTAACCCACACCCTTTCAAAGTCTATAAAGGCCCCGCTATCAGAGTTTATCTTACTAGCAGGGAAAAGAAATAGGAGCTGCAGAGGCCATTTGTACACGGTGGGTTCAATTCCAATTTTTATGTTGCAGGAGGAATAGTTCATAATTCCTTTTCCCATAACAGAGTCCACAACAATTACGCGCTGTTGTAATGGGAATCTATAATGCAATAGCTCTAATTGAATCAAATCTAGTAATACAATAAGATACAATGGATTGCAGTTCTTTCTATTCAAATTAAAATGTATGAGTCTTTATGAAGCTTTGTGACTTCCAGAGCATATTTCCGAACCTGTTTCTTTAGGCAAATAATTATCAATTACACTCATAGTTAACATACAGGGTCACATGTGAGCTCTTACTAATGCACACAATCACTGTCTGGAGGTAACTGCTTATTGATTCACTGCCCAGGATTCCCCAGGACAGCTATTTGGAGGTATACAACTCACAAATAGTCGTCGTACCCAAGAGCATTAAACTTCCAACAACTTCAATCAATTCTCCTCACTGAAGCTTCAAGGTTTGTAACAGAGTAACCAGTTGTCGACGGACTGACACCATGTCCTTCTGCTGAATGACGTAGTGCAACATAGAAAACATAGGGGTTTATTTTACAGGTGGAAGAACCAACAATTTATGTCATAGATGAAGCACAAACACGGGTCTGCATTTGTGGTGCACAGCACTGTTTCTTATGCTTGAGTGTAGCATAAGAATGCAACTTAAACCAAAATATTAAAAGTGTGCACACACTACAAACTGCTTTACATGAAAGAATTTTACTATTCATTTAAATGATATTCTTATATCTTCAACACATTTATCATTAGCCATCAGATTCTCACTCAAGAAAGTTAGAAATTAGAGGTATTTGCTGAAAAAAATTTATAAATCCATTGTTCAAATGAAAGCCAATTTCTGGAAAGTTCTGTATTTCTGTATAAACCACATGGAAAAAAATAAACTTTTAAGCATGACTACTAATTCATTATATTACTGTGGTATATAATTAGAAATTAGCAGCAGGGTGGAGATCACCGTTGGGACCCTGTTCCCACTTCATAAAGAACATCAGAATCAGACGTATCAGTTGATCCAGCAGGGTAACAGCAGAGCTCCGTAGCAGATGCGGGAGTTATAAATTGTATCCCCCAGGAGAACAGAAGCGGGGTGTCGGATGATTTCCTGCTTCACATAGGCAGAAGGCTGGATTGTAAGAATAGATAACAAATGTCAAACTTTACCGTAAGGTTTGCTTTTGATCTCCAACCAACAGTCAACAGCTGTTTCTTCTGTTTACTCCATCACCTTCAGCACACAGGTATTACTGTTACCATGATAACAAAGATCTCTAACAAGGCACTCAAGTTTACCCAGTGTGAGTAATTACTTTCGTTTACACAGATAAGAAGAGGAAAATAAACCTCGCTCATCTATGAACTCCACTTTCAGGTTTTTGCTGCGTGTTGTTTTTTGTCTCTTTGTTTGGGTGTCGTGTGACATACTGGAGTTACGGTTTGTTACAGTGCCACTGCTCGCATAACACACAATTAACTCTACGTGTTAAAAAAATCGCGATAATGAGGGCATCATAAAAGCTGAGTTTACGGCAGAACACCTACAGTATATTTGAACGTAATGGGAAAATTGGGTGTACATAATGAAGCAGCAACTGATGAAATGTAACTTGATGTGACACAAACACTGTGATTAAAAGACACCTCTTTTCATTGAAGGAATACAGAAACAAAGCAATATTTGCTAATTGTTAATTGAAAAGACTGAAGTCACGTATGGAGCTTCAAGCACACACAAAAAGGTCTGACACTGGTGGAGGTGAACAGAACTGCAGCATTACTCTGTGTGCTGCACTGCTGAAATGAGGAAGTTCTAAAAAAAATAATTAAAAAACAACCCAAACCGTCAAATATGGAAATAAATCCTTGAAGTAACATGCAGCTAATGAACGCCTCTGCATTTGGCATGCACATACTTGATTACAAACACAGACAAATGCATGCTACTTAATAGCTCAGATGCACACACACAGTATTGACTCTGACTGCACTGCAGCTATTAATACCTCCCATCATCACGGCTGAGACTTCTGGCAAGAAGTGGTTTCTTTCTATGAATGATAATGAAGGTCCAGGCGAAACAGCATATTACCCCTCTAAAAGCACAACTTAATCCTCAATACAACAACCCAGTCGACAATATGCATTTTCTTGTGCTGGTAAAGTGTTTCAGGCTGCGGCAATTTGGAGCTCCAACAAGAAATGGCCATAAAGAGCTATAATGATGTGCTTTTTTTTTTTTTCCTCGCCCTTTTTTCAAGCATTCAGGCTCAGATGACTTGGGGAAATTCGCTGGGAAGAATGCTTCTGTAATGACATGTTTCAGTAAACCCTTAGCAGGAGGGTTAGGATGCTGGAAAAGGTGCTAGGACTGGAGAGAGCCATAGGTCAGAGAGAGAGGCTTACCACTGAAGTGAAATCAATACAAGCTGATTCCTGGGGACTTGGACCAACAATGATCAATACCTCACTAACTGCAACAGGAAGAGAAATACCTAACAACTGTGGGGATAGAAAATACCTCCTGTGTGATTTCGAGAGGGTCAGCCGCAAGCGTCTTATTTCCACGTCCTTTTGCTGTTGCCTGTTTGAGTAACTGTGCCATTATCAACAGTTCAAGTTTGCTGAACTTTGTTGCATCTTCCCTACTTTTAGTTTTGATGGATTTAACAGTCAGGAAGTGTTATCCCACCTGGAAAATACCGGCTCAATATCTATCAAGTACAGATATTACAGGTTGGCGCTGGAATCAGTCGAGCAAATTACAGGGATCTTTACAAATCAAAGTGCAGATGAAGTGATATGACAGCCCGACAGTCACATCTGCTGGGAGGGCAAGCTGACAATCTTTCCTATCACTGAATTCATGCGAGAACAAAAAAGTGGCACTAATTAACACGTTTTGGGGTAAAATATATCCCAGCAAGAAATATCAAATACAAAGATAATGAAAATTTTTTTTTAAAGGTAGATGCAGAAATGAAGACTTTGGCCCCCCTTTACAAAACTCGATTTAGCAACTATATATATATGAATTTAATACACATTTATTTGCATTCTTGTAGATGCTGCAGCTAGACTGAGAGTTGCTGTCAAACAACAACGTATTGCGAATCCAAAAGCAGTCTGAGATGCAAGAGAAGAAGTCTGGAGGTTTGACAGGACATTATCAGACACAAAGTTTCAATGAGGACGAGATTGAGGTGCAGCGTAGTCATTAGATTCGATTGTTGTGAGCGTCTTTATGATTTGTTGGTCCACTGTGTGACAGTGAAGTGATCAAAATACTCTTTCCTCCATTTCACAGAACCTGTTACTCAAAGTGTTTACTCATCAACATTGCAGACTTTATTGGCTTCATGGCCGCATCTTCACTGCATCTTTATGATTAAAAAAAAAAACAAGAATGAGACAATGTAAATTGATGTGAAAAGTTTTGAGCTGGGGTTATTTTTGTTTTCAGAACCAACAAATCAAGTTGAGAAAGAGCTGAAACACTTCAGCTCGCTGTCGACTCTTGTCTGGGTTAGCAGCTTCACCTCTGTTTAACCACATTGATTTCTGCGTTATTTGACAGTGTTATCAGACTGCCGGCTGCCAGAAATAAACCTGAGAATTGAGACTGAGAGAAGTCGTAGAATCTTCTTTTTCGTTTGCCAAGAACAACTTTAGTTGGAGGATTACAGATGCATTGTATTATAAAGGAAAGGGAGCAAAAGCCAATGATTCAATTTACTAATCCTGCTTTTCCTAAATGTCTTCATATACTGTACTTTGATGGTAAGACCTCGAATAAATAACAGGGCAGCGCACAGACTTAAAGGGGATTTCTCAGTCGAATTTAATCCTGAATAAGAATCCAGCATTAATGCTTTAAAGGGTGGCAGCTTTTGTTTGGGAAAGTCACTCTTGTATATGTGTGGGAGCAGGATTGTGTGAAAACAAAACTGTAAAAAAACATAGATATAGATTTTTGTGTATGTATGTCTAATGATCTCTTTGAAACTTGGTTTGGGTGAGGTGTTTCCCCACCTCCTCCTCAGCCTCTTTCATATCACAAACAGTAAAGTGTGTGATTATACAGTGTCTAAATTGTATGTAATGGTTTGTCTTGGGATTGTGCCACTTTCCTCAAGAAGGATGTGGCAACAGTTATTTTTGCACTGTATGCCTGTTTGTTTTACCCAATTGAAACATAACAGGAGAAAGTGGGAAGAAAGTGCGAACGCTACAGCTTGGGAATATATCGACATTTGGAAATGAAGTGAAACTTAAATGGAATTGGGAGCGGAAAAAAACAAACAAGTGAAAAAAAACGAGTGCAGCTGTCTGATGAATCAAGACAAATAATGCAAATATGTTCCCACCACTCAGCTGCTGTTGATAATGATACATAATGATAAGACACTGGTTTGGTTGTGAGATTATTTTCGTATTCGTGCTGTGATGCAACTGATGTGCTGTTTTTAGAAAAAGAGGAATGAATCTTCAAACTTCATAAAGAAACTGCTCCAAATAATAGCTCAGTATATTATTCCAAATAAAAAAAGGGCCTTTCGTACATTTACAGTTTATCCAGAGATGTGGAGCAATGATGGAAAATAGTCACAAATACAGTCCTTTTGTTGAAACTGTGCAGAAACACAGTGTTTATTTTTGGATGAAACAAAACACTTCTGACCACAACCTTTAAATGCAACACGAATATGCAGAACTGTATATCTGAATTGTGCCTGTGAAATTTTAGCTAAATATTCATGTGGGCAGCTTGCATCCTCAAATTTGCTGCTCATCCCACAAATGCTTGTTAACTAAAAATGAGTCATCGTTTGAAGTGGAAATGATTTCCAACAAAACATTTATTAAAAAGACAAACTAACACTTCCTTGTGATTTGTCTAATGTTCAGAAACCTGCATGAAAGATTTTTCTCTATCATGTGTATTTTTGTTCATTTCATCAGATGCTGAATCGAAACCTATCCTTTCAAGACCACATGAGCGATGACTGGTAAATATTATTGGAGCCCTTTCCTCGAGTCGTGATTGTATTTCACATTAGTTCTGACATCTGACAACAGAAACAGAAAATCGTGAAACAGAATATGTGTATCGCGAATGCAGCTGCATTAAAACTCAGAATAGGAGATCACAGGGAGGAGGAGCGCCCTGATCGATAATGCCTCCCACTCTCAGGTTTGTCTCGCCTCTTATCTTCCTCTGTCTCTCTAATTACCAAAAAGAAAAGAGAGTTTCCTGCAATTGCTAAAACTAACTCGGTAGCACATTCAAGAGGAACATTAAATATTCAGCTGAGTGCTACTAAGCAGAAACATTTATATACATCAGCAAGCAAACTACAGGCTACAGAAGAACAACCAGTTCCTATGAAATTGCGCCCGCTGTGTAAATTAAGCAGTGCAGAGAAAAAAAGTCCAGTGTAGGAAGCACATGAGACACACAAGCTGTCAGGCAGGGATCATTACTCTTTGAATCACTTTGGTATAGAGGCTCCATTTGCTCAATAATCTTTTTCACTGGCTCTTACACGCACGTACACTCGCTGGCCAGAACAGTGGTGAATTGCCTCCAGCAGCCTTGACAGAGCTGGAACACGATGTAGATGTTTGCTTTTGGACAGTGAGAGTAAGGCTGCACTAACTGATATTAATGGGCTGGGCAAAATATTAGAAACACCTCCCAGGAAAGAATAAGCACACATTTCAGCAGCGCCAACATTCAGGAGGAAAGAAAGCTCTGCAGGTGAATCAATACCTCCAGAAGACAGATTCAGCACAAACTAAGGAACTTAATTTCTTACTAAAGGCCAGCTTTACTGTCTGGAGGTCAGGAATAAACAGGGACTGTGGCAGCAACTACAAGAACAAACTACCATGTGGTCCCCTCAAATCTTGAACTGTCGTCCATTTAGTAGATCAATTTATGAGTAGATATACATTTAATGAAACCTGATTGAACCATGCTAATTTTTATCTGATGACATCGACTGAAATAAATTTAAAAACAAATATTTAAAAGAAAAACACTTTTTGTTTCCTTTGACCCAGACAAGCAATACATTAAACAGCAGAGGAACATTTAATGGGTAAAATATGGTACCACTGTTTTAACAAGTCTATGTGTAAAACACAAGTGACATACAAGTACTCTCGATCTTTCTCAGACTGACTTCTGGATTTATCAATCTTGTATTAGAAGTTGATATTGTCATCATGCTGACTCTCAAATCTGTGTTCGATTTGAGGCTTTTTTGAAGCTGTCAGTGTGATGGAGACTCTGTGCGGAACACCCAAAAATGCTCAAGACATTTCCAAATACCACATCATGATAGGAGGAATCATATCTGCCTTTGAATGTACAGGGGGATAGCTGTCAACAACAGTGTTGTTCTGTTGGTTGTATTTCCTTCATATACAGCTCACCAAGCCCCAGGCCAGATTTGAAAAGCGAAACCTAAAAGAACACTTCAAATTCCGTTGTGTATGCGCTCAACAACTACGAGGACAAAATGAACAGATGTAAATGTATGTGAAACCAAAATGACTTCTCTCTTTTGTATCTCCAGGTGTAGGTGAGAAACTAAAGATTCTACATCTCTATTAGATTTTACTTGTTCAGATTTTCATCTTCCAAATCACGACCACATGGAGGTGGAGGGGTCACTGGCCTTGTCTCACAGCGGTGAGGACCAAAAACAGTAAACAGTAGCAAGCTGGGACGAAACCCTTTAACCTTGAGATTGGTGGATGATGCACTCTACCACCTGAGACATGGCAGCCCAGTAAATAGGACCCAAACAAATACAAACAAAAGGCGTTTGTTCTGGTATACATAAACAATATACAAAAATAAGTAGCATGTATACCTGTGCAATGCAAAAGCACATATCAGTAATGATAGTATGAGGGAGGGAGTGCATCACATCTATTGTGTTATTATGTTCAACCTGCACTGGTTGCTTTTATCACTAATTTATGGACCATTTTTAGCAAAATTGACTCTCATGGGAGAGTGTGTTGAAGTGCTACTATTTCGTAGGGAATATGTACTATTTAGGAGTTTACCTGACACAACCTCCACTGTGTTGTTGTCCCAGTTGTTATCACCATTAATCCTGTTAGTAAAAGCGTCCAAAAAAAAAAAAAAAGCATATTTCTGGAACGAGCCATCATCATTAAACAGAAACACGCTCTGTGCTTTCCACAATGTCCTCTGTCTAGTCCATTGCACCAGACAGCGGGAAATAGATGTTTCCTGCTGTCATGTCTTCAATGAAGACATTCATGTTCTGGTGTCACTGCTGGCGTGGCTGAAGATTTCCCCGGACCAAAGTCTACATAATCAGCTGCACTCGGGAAGCCCAGCAGCCCTCGCTGGAAACGCCTCTATTTACTCCCTGTGAGCGTGTGCAGAGAATGGCTTGAAAGAGATTTAATTAGCGTGGTCACAGCCTGAAACTCACATACAGACATATGTTAACAAAACGCATTCTCAGCGCAGGCACATGCATGCACAGGGAACGTGCAGTTAAACCCAACACCAACGTGCGGCCCAATTTACGTATGGAATACAGAGCAGGCTCGCAAAATAAATGTGAATAACAAGACATGCACATATTTCCAGCCAGTTGTTTTCCCCAACAATTGTTTTGTTTACAGAAGAATGAGATCAACTGAGGAGAGAAGCTAAATGAAGAGAACCCACCTGAGACCTCTTGGAGAGAAAGCTGAGTGCTCCCATTCTCAAACAGAACAATTGAATATAGCTCTGTGCCGGAGATGGCATCCCCCCTCAATTAGATTCAGACACCCACAGAAAATGGAATAAATTAACTCTTTAACTTCAAACATTATAGCCTTTTGCTGTAATTTACGTAATGTGTAGAAATACTGCTGTGAATTAGGATCCAGGTCATGATAAGGTCGTGAATTCTTATTTCTCAACAGCCCCCACATATTCCCCCCCCCCAATATTGACAAAAACTCAGATGTCACTGAGCTGAATTTCTCAGTCACTGCATGTCCTCCAGAAATAAGCAGCGCTTCATTTGTCATTCTCAATCAGCAGCCTACACAAACATTTATAGTTGAGATTCACACTCACATAAAAAACACACACCCTCTGCATTTTAGGGCACCTGCGACATAAAACAAGCAGTGCAATAATTCACAGGGTATACTGCACTCAAACAAGCACATTTGCTACGGTCAGTGGGCTTCTTCTTGTCATCCTACTTTTCAAGCTGCGCGGGTTGCGAGGTTCCTGCGACGGCCCGCTGGTCAATCCTGCACTCTGAGCCCGACTGAAAATTTCTTGTGAGCTATTTGATGTATTGCCATAAATTTTTGGACAGGCATTTGAGGGTATTTTGAGGACCAGCCTCATAACTTTGGTGATCCTGTGACTTTACCTTCGGTGCCAAGCTGACAATGCCAGTTGTGGCTCCCAATAAAAAGCTACAAGATCTATCGGGTGGTTTGACCCACTTTTTTTTTCATTTGTCTTCCTCTGTTTTCCTTCGGAAAAAACTCAAAGAAAAAACAAACTTTGCTGCTCTATTTACTCAGCTATCTCCATGTAAAATATATAGCATAACTGAAAATATCAAGTCAGGCAAAATTGAGTTTTCTGACCAAAAATGTGTAACTGTACCGATGATGATGTATCTGCACAAGAGCTGTTTCACCAATAGGATGGGGGAATCATATAAAGTAATTTTTAAAAA
This sequence comes from Malacoctenus triangulatus, assembly GCA_032274725.1. Classification (NCBI taxonomy): domain Eukaryota; kingdom Metazoa; phylum Chordata; class Actinopteri; order Blenniiformes; family Labrisomidae; genus Malacoctenus; species Malacoctenus triangulatus. The sequence continues at coordinate 17,471,568 of JAUESE010000001.1, forward strand.
ATGTAAACAAAGGTGCTTTTTATGGACTTATTCTGACTTGAAAAACAGGAAATATCATAAATAAACTAAATCCAGCTAGCTTTGCTGTGGAATGCAGGAGATCAGTGAGCATGTCTTCGTTGTAATAACTTGGATCTACTGAGTCTCAGGTTTGACCCATTCTGTAGTTATTAGGTTTTCCAGGTTGTGTCCCCAAGCACCACACTTTGTACATACTGACCCAATCTTTGGGGAAAAGTGTGCTATATGACACGCTTCTTCAAATGTGTGTCACTCTAGATAAAAACAAACAATCACTTCAATGGCAGGAGTGTATTTCATGAACCTCTCAGCAGCCTCTGATATTTCTTTCCTGCCTGCGACTGTCAGCATCAATCCAATTAGTTCCTTTTTAAATCTTTAGTGTTTTAAAAGAGTTGCTTTAAAAAGCCGAGTAATTTCCTCTAACAGTGGAGCGGTGTCATTTTTAGCACACATTTTTTCAAAGAGGTGAAGATAGTGGGGTTGTTGTGGACGATTTCCAAAGGCTGATGAAAACACATCGGCGCACTAATGAGTGACTCCGAAAAAACTGCACTAGTTTGTGGTAATGAAGCAACATGCCCTCATATGACCGCATTCTTCATGTGTTTTTAATTGTCACAAAGAGCTTTTTAAAAGAGAAGAAAACACTTTCTAGCATTTCATGACAAGATTGGAACTACTTTTAAGTATGAAAAATGTCAATGTCAGTTTTTGTGTTCTTGTATTTGCGACAGCAGGCAAAATGTTGGGATGCAAACACAAACTACCTTCAGAATGAATGCAGAAAAAGTATCGACAAATATTTTCCTCTCTTAGTCTGGAGGCAAAGATGGACTCTTTGATAGTAAACTTGGTGCATTTCTTGAACCCAGACTGAAATGCAATCTGAAACTGGTCAGGTTGGTAAACACAAACACACCGTGTTTACTGACCACACATTGCAGGGCTGTTTGAATAGACAGATCTCTGTTCCTGCCTTCTGTGGCTGCCGTCCCACTGTGGGTACTACACTGTGTTAAACACATAAAACACTATAGCACATTGTGGTAATTACATTATTACAGGCGCACACTGAAATGATTACATGACGTTTTGTGATACATGTTTACCCTCGGCTAAACGTCATGTGACAATCTTTCCTCTGCCCAGTCATGGTGATCGGGTCAGCCTGCCTTTTGTCAGATTTAATTTACCTCCAGTACTTAAAACTAAAGTATTTCAAATGTCTGGGCTGACCCCCAATAAGACCAGCATCCATCCTGTTGGCACAATTACAGAGAAAAGTAGGATCAATGGGATCTAATTTAAGGCAGAAGCATTATTCTAAAACACGGAGTCCAGCGCATCTCTGCGTGGAGCCAGCAGAATGATTAAGTGCCTTGGTTATATCCTGTATGGCTCTGCTGCACATGCCACAGAGAGAGTGTTCATGTCCAGGATCCCATCACCCCAGCCTCTATTACATCCTCAGAGCAGTCAATACTGGGCTCTGACCGCCAGTCAGTCACTCTCGGGTTGCACACACAGGCAGAATACCAATCAGCTTGGAAAACTCAGGGCTCTGCATCGGCTTCTGCGTGCACACCTTTTCCTAGCAGCCGACTGTTCAAGACGGGTGTGTTCACACAATTTTGATGCGTCACAAAGCGAATTATCGAAGGACTGTAAATCGAGGCGCTAAAACACTTGGTAGAGTACAAAGTAGAAAGCTGTCCAGCTTAGCAGCACTGTAGTGATGCGTGCTTGAGTGTCTGTAAAACGTGGCTCATTAGCAGGCATGATGCTAAATACAAGCCTTTGATTCGCAAAAATTGTGGATAGGATAAAAAAAAAACGTCAGTTCAACATAAAGTTGATGAGTCAGATGATGAGTATAAATGTCTGCAGCTACACAGCAAAAATATCAAAATTCTTACAGAAGGGCAAAAAAGAGTATATTCTTAATTCTGAGTGAGAAGTGATGATGGAAACAATCAGCAATACCTCTGATGAGGAAAACAGATGCAATGGTAAATACTCCATTGCACTCTTCTCATTCTGACATTGTTCAGTTGATAATTTTATCAAATCTTATAGCATGACTTGTTTTCCAATACAAACTCCTCCTAATAAAAATACAAACCAAAATGGTGTTACATCATTTGTAGA
>JAUESE010000001.1:17499035-17529566 GCA_032274725.1 Malacoctenus triangulatus
TTTGAAATCAATATCATGACAAGATTATCTTCTGTGGACGGGCTTTGTGGTGCTGTAGAATTACATCGCATTAGAGAGTGACATGTTTCTAATATCTATACTTATATGCTGAATATTCAGAAGGTTTAAAAGGCATAATTACAGCAGCTTTCAGTAGAATAAAAACTATAAAGAGTATGACCTCTGAATGACACTTTACTTCAGCAGTTATTGTGATATTTTATTTCACCCAATGATTAATACGGAATAAAGACCCGAGCTTCATTTGTGTTTAGCCTGAAGCTTAATAAGCTGTAATGGCATAATGTGTATGATATGTTGTCTCTAAGGTCTATTGAGAATATGTTTTGAATTTATAAGAAATACAATTCTTTGTTAATTTCTTTCTTGACATTTTGCTCAATGTCACAACTTTTTAGTTTATTTCTGACTATATTTCAACACGACACTACTTCACAGTCTCATGGTGGATAAATGGTGGATAAATCTTTCAATTGCACTGAAACAGTCGATAAACTTCTAAGAAATAAAACATGAATTCCTTGTTGTCAACATGATAGTCAGAGTCACTGTTTTAGCCCGTTTTGTTTCAGCTCAGTAATTTGCGTGATTATAAAATGATATTATTTCACCCACAATGTGGCTGATCAGCTGCACTCACGTTAATCAGTTTGTTAACTTTTTTCTTTTTTTTCTAACAGCACAAAGTTACATGATCTGAGTGCCTCTTCTAGGACAGCCCACTCCAGACGGTGCTCGAGTTCATCTGTTTCAGCGGGCACTCTCGCAGTGACAGCTCCGTCTTCAGTTGCTGCTGCTTTGGGCTTCTGGTGTTGTTTCCAATCCCCCTGCCGAGCTGTGCTCTTGTATTGACACGCGTGTCCCTTCAGCTTCAATACTCTGATGTCTGACAGGAGACTCCATGTTGGACAGTAGATGAATAGTGCTATTCCCTTGTCAAGATCTTTCACGATCAGCACTGTCCTCCCTTGTGTTCAGACAGCCGGAGAGGGAGTGTCCCTCTTTGTAACTGGTTCATTGGTGCTGCAAAGCTTTAATGCGGCACTACTTAGTTTCTTCAACCAGTAGGTGTGGATCATTTCACCGCCCATTTACTACTATAATGGAGACTGGTTGCTACTGTGGAAGATTTCAATGGTCCTCCAGATGGTCAATTAGCCACTTAGCCTTGGAGTTACTTGGTTACTACTTTATAAAAACAGTGAGTTATGCACGTCTAAAGGCAAAGCCTCAAATTTAAAACTCACTGTATGACAGCTCTTCTATATCAATCAGAATCAATACGGTCTGACCGACAACTAAAAAACGATTTATCGAGAAAAACTCTGAGTGTATCCATGAATGCAAATGATATAAAAACGCAATACACAGTCAAATATAATCTGAATGGCTTTAAAAGTATACTTTTCTGACAGCACAGTGTGTGATGAATCGCTGGGTTATTAATTACTTGGGTAGGCTAATTTAATCTGGTATTAATGAGACAACCCAGGAGTCAAAGCAGTAAAGCTCACTGGTCAAAAGCTTATGAGACATACTTGTGCAAATGATCCTGATCCCATTATTACTGGCGCAGGAAGGGCAGCAGTCACAGCAGGTGACCTAATCTGATCTCACATTGTAATGAGGATAAAGATCTCTCTAACAGGCACAGCCGAGCACTACAGTCCCTGGTAGGAAAGGAAAAAAACAAAAACTCAGAGAGGCTGCCAGTGAAAGCTCAATTGCTGCATATGTCCAACAAAGTGGCCCTGATGTAATTCCCTATCTCTCAGATCTCTCGTTTAGAGCTGGAGCATATACAACACTGTAGATTATAATGGAAAATTGGTTTTACTAAATGTGTGCTCATCCCCCGTTGAATGTTGTTCAGCACATTACCACTTGACATTATATAGCGGAGGAGTTATACATGCAACAGCGACATTCACCACTCAATTACCACCAGCTTGTGTTGCAAAATTCCGGATAACATCAAACACTCTCCTGCTGAGACCCCATTAGTTAATAAGAGTCATGCTAAAAGAAGCCTCTCCTCCTCTCTCTCATTGTGCTTACTGGCTAAAAAATCGATTCGCGTCTCTCCTGCTGCCACTGTGTCTGACAGATTTCTTTTTGCTGCACAGCGCTCACGGTGCAAGTAGTCACACTGTCTGCAGCTAAACCAAGCCAGGCCAGATAAGGGGGCCTCGAGCTGCCTGTTGGGCGCGGAGCATGAAAAACGTCTCAGATGTTTTTAACTGCAGGTGTTGTTGACAGGTCAGAGGATTCAGAGATTAGTACTGGATAGCGGAGTGTCGAGCAAAACCTAGAATTCCCTCTACTAAAATGTGCGCGTTGTAATAAGCTGGTAACTGGAGATAAGTTTGTGTGGAATGACCATTTTTCAAATCTGTTTGCGCCAAAGGGGAGAAGGTACGGCGGTCTCAGTCTGCTGCTGCACCACAGTTCAGATGCCTCGATATCTCGTCATTCAGTAAATACAGAATGTCCTTAACGGTGAAACGGATGGTACATTCAATAAACGACAATACTTAACTCAAACCGCACAAGCCACCCACAAGACACTGAATTCAACAATCAATTGACACTCGGATATCAATCAAGTGAGCAAGTCTGCTGTCAGATCTTTTAAAGTACAACAGATTTCTAAAGTTTTTCCATCAATACTGTCACAAGACTGTCAATGATGAACCAAAAAAAAAGACGAGTGAAAGGCAGAAAACAACCTCTTTTTTGGGGGGAAAAAGTAAACTTTCTTTTACTCGTAAGTGACAAGTGTCACTTGTGTTGCGAGTGTTTCCGTTGACAAAAAAGCGACGCTGAATGTCGCCTCGTCAAATGTCACAGTGATGCAGCGTTGGATGCAGGAACGGATAAGATGGGAATGGAGGAGAAGCGAGTTAAAAACAACAATGCAGGGCTTTTCACCACATTACGATAAAGACAGCGGGAGTACTCAAAGTTGAAAACATGGCTCTGTAGGGAAGAAAGTCTCTTCACAGATGGAAAAGGAGGAAATAAGTGTGGCGGCTGAGATAATATCCGAGGGTGTTAAAGGTAGGGCAAAAGTTTTGTGACAAGTGATGAATGTCTGCCCTTTCTGCTGATACAATTCAGCAGGACATGGTCAGGTGCGAATAATTTCCAGTTCAGTGTGAGGAGTCAGTCACCACCCACCTGGCAGCATCCATAACTTCTCAGTGTCATTTCAGACAAGGAGGAGATGATAAATGTTCAGAGCGAAACCTAGCTAAACTTTTAAACATATTTGAAACATTTGAACCATATTACCAAACTTGGAGAAGTCTGTAGACAAGGAACCATCACAAAACTTACCTGAAAGACTTTAGTGCATCTTTTTCAATGTTTTTCTTTTGAAGGCCTATTGAGGAAGTGATGTGTGACAGTGATTTATGGAGATGCTAAACAGGAAGGGAACTTGCAAACAAATACACAAAATCAGTTTTTTGTGACTAAAATGATGTGATGTCAGGGGGCATTTTTAACTGGTTCGACAAAATTAAATTGGCACAAAAGGAGAGTAAAAATGCTCGAGCACTACTTGGGAACCGCATGTTGAATATGAACAGTGGTACCTAATAAATATCTAGAAAAAGCAGCAGCTTGTTCAGCATGTTTGGTAAGGCGATCCGGCCGAGTGCCTCGATGCAATAGTTGAACAAATAAAGCTCCAAATGTAATAGACGAGTGGCTCACAGAAGCTTTCATTTAACTCTGCTCGTCCTCAAAGGAAATCGGGTTAGAAATCTCTGATCTCTTGAATGCATTTTCAGAAAATCAGACTCGATATTCATCACTCCCTGAAGAATCGCTTAGCTTTTCTGGGACACTTGAAGAAAATGTCTCGCAGCTTGTGTGTGCCGTGGATTCCTAGAAAAGAGGTACTAGTATTTACGGCAACCAAAGGATCAACAGTGATCACTTTAATGATGCTGACACATGTCTGCCAGTGCCACCGTCCAGTTTATGATAAGAAAATAGAAACCATTCACATTTATCTCAAATGTTTTCTTTTTCTCTTGACAAATGATAAATCTTTGCACGCTCACTGCATGAACTCCAACTGGATCCTGAGGGTCTTTCCCACTGCAGGTACTATTTGTTAGTTCCCCCAAGCTTTTGAAACCCTGCAGTACTCCCACCGCCATTTTCTGAGCAAACCACTCCCCCTATTGGTCCAAATTTTCCTGACAACCTACATTGTTGGGTAGTCGGGCCGAAGGGGATTGGCTGAAACTTTGGGATTTCGGTGAATTCTCATTGGCTTAACACACAAGCAGCTCTGTCTCACTCTGCAGTGTTTGACTTCCACATTGAGTGTGTTTGTAAACCTTTTTCATTTCAGAATCGTAACTATGGAAGATCCAAGCAAAGCTCCAACAAGTGAATGAAAGTCCAAAATATTTTCATCATTGAGGACGAAATGAGGGAAAACTTGAGGGAATTCACAATACACGTAATATTTTACATTTGTTTAGTTGGTCCAACCCAACAAGTACAAGAGCAATGTAGTATTTCCACAATGTGCACATCCTTAGAAAAAGTATAGGATGAGTATTTTTTCTCGAGATGTTTCTCTTCCAACAACATGCCCTGGAGGAGATTACTGGGATGGTTTGAAACCATTTTTTGTCGGTCAGTCACTTCAAAACACCCGATGCTAGTGACACAGCGCTCAGTCTCCAACATCACAGTTGAGACCAACATATCTCCAGGGTACTCAGATGTGGATGGACTCACTATTCAAACAAGACGGCAGAGAGCTGGAAGAGAAAATGTCGGCCACATGTGTTGGAGGCTGGCAAAGATACTTGCATGTTGTTGATGGCTCTCTGAGCACGTTGTGAGATAGAAAGCTTTAAGTTTCAGGCTGAGGTAAGCAAGGTAGATCAGGTGTATAATTATCTCATCAGTGGAAATCATAAAGAAGGGCGGGAGCGGTAAATTGACTCCTTCCCAATTACTTGAGATTCTTCAGCTTCGACTTATTTACAGAAATTAAGTTCAGAACATCAAAGCTGAAATCAGTCTGCGCGCTGTTATTTAGGGGATGCAGAGGTGTGTAATTACACCGGGTGTGAAAGGAAAAAAAAACATAAAAGGACTTCACACTTACGCAAAACACCCACAGCAACAACCTAGACTGATGGTGCTTCTCTCACACACATTATAGCTTTTGTTAATGAGTATTTCAATTATGTACACTATAATTAGTGATTATGATGCTGGTTATGATTCTTTACATGCTCGGTGGCCGATGGCAATATGCAACGCCTCTGATCTTACAATAGTTTTGACATTGAGGTGCTCATCAGTGGTAAATGTTCATTTCATTTAATTAGGGAGGAAAAGTTAAACGGTCGTGTGTTTATTGAGCAGGTGTGTGTGCCGACCGGCAAAAATAAAAAACAAAAAGGGCCGATGCGGAAAGAGAGCGCTTGGAGGATCATCTTGGCTACATGCTCTCTTTGTTATGTCTTGATTTGGTGAGTTTTTCTGAGTCAGTGTTACCCACTGAGCTGTGACATGTCAGTGCAGCTCCATGTCCAACACGGTGAAGTGACTCAATCCGCTGTTTACATTGTGGGTTCTCACTGAGTCTCAGCGTTTACACACACGGACACACACTGGCCAGTTTTTTTTCTTCCTTTCTAAAACCTCCACGCGAAGCTCCGAGTGGTGAACGTTGCCTCTCTGAAGCGACGAAACGTTCAAAACACCCTGAAATTTGTGCAGGATGTGTGCTTCCTGCACATTGTTGCATCCTGTCACACAGGAAACATGTTTCACACAACAGTAATTCTGCATAATGAGGATAATCCCTTAAATCAGCCTTGCATTGTCAGTATCTGGCTGATCCCATTTGATTTTCTTATCACCCTCATCTATCGCCTCCGTGTTCTGCTGATAAATATCGGAGATACAAAGGAGACGGATTATGAATAATTGTCGAGAAAGAAATCAAATTAAATTATACATGGTCTTTAAGCTCTGTGTCTGAGAATGCAATATCTCTCTGTTCATTTCACTTTGACAGACTGGCGTGCACCGTCGAAGTGCCAGCAGGAAGTAAATGTTCTTTTTTCAGTTTAGGACTAAAAATTCATTTTATTTATCACTGGAAAGATCAAACTCTAATGAAGCACACCACAGAAATCTCCCCCTTTGTGTATTGATGCATCCCTCTCACGCACACTGCGATTTCAGTCGCTCGTGAATAACTCCAGAAGTAGGATTAGAGTTGGGTCCAGGTTAAGCTTTTCTCTCATGCATGTGATGAGATGTGATCAACACACTGCACGCCATTTTTCGTCATTACACATTTTCTGTATTCATGACATTCGCAACCCAGCAGCTTTCTGTTTTGCACTCAGACTAAAATAAAAAAACATTTTTTTTTTCTATCTCCACCACCTAATGGCAGCCAATTTATAAACACTGTTGATTCAGGAAGAAAGGTTGTCACTTTGAAGAGCTCATGAGTGAATTCCTAGAAGCAGAGCAGTTCAATGGATCGCATTATCGTCACCCACTGGAAACCATGTTAATGCGCTAACTCTCGAGCACCAGGCAACAGTTCAGTGAAGCTAATTCCAATTTGGTTGACTTGCTTGTCTGATCAAAATGAAGTGAGAGGCTCTGACTGAACTGAGGCTCCTCAGATGTCGTTGCGTCTTGGAACTTTCAGACTTTGTGTACTTTAAAGCTGCTGCTTTCCCTCTTCATGTCTCTGCACAGGGACCTTTTTCCTTATTATCTTCAGTTGTATTTTTGATTTTACCAATCTATCAGAAAGCATTCTTTATACATTCATGATCATTAAACGATGGCTCTGTAAATACCATTTGCTGTGGCAATAATAACGTAAAGTCAGTCAGGTTGAAGGTCAAATGAAATACTTTTTACTTCCTATGAGAGATGGTTTTACTTGGGGGGGGGCAGCGATCAGATAGGGGACGAGGCTTTGCCTGCCGTGAGGTTGTCAAGTATAGATTTGCACAACAAAACTGAGAGACTTTCGAGGAAATCGGGAGCATTTCGGACACTACACATCGCCTTTATTTTGACTGTTCTTGCGTGTTGGTGAGTGTTTGGCTTCACTGTAATGTTCCAAATGAGGGCTAAAAGAGGGGGTCTACAGCCTGTTATAGAGGGAGTTTGGGGACTCCAGGAAAACGTGTCTTTGTTCATCCTGTCAGTTAGACTTCCTCAAAAAGAGGAATGACTATTATAGTTTCTGCTTTTATTGCAGATATCAACCCTATTTTTATGACTTACTCTCAATTCACTTGTGAAATGAGGATTTTAACATGTATTCCTTACAATGTACTAGTTTTACACGGTTTGTGTGGTGTGATCCGCAGTGACGCAACGCAGAAGAAGAACGATTCAGTGGACAGAGAGCCGTTTATCTGTGACCTTTACTCCCTCCTACAAATTGAAGAGGTGTTTTGGATTAGACCTCCAGTATGATACTTCTTTTGAAATGGTGCCTGGAGATAAAAGACAGCATTTACACCAGCTTAGGTGCAAGGAGACAAACTGTCTTTGGGGTTTTTGTTCTGAAATAGTGAATAGGGCCCTTTGTTGAGCGCACAGAAAAATATCACATTCTCTGTCTTGTCATGTCTTTAGCTTCAGTTTTTTTTACTTGTTCATTCAATTCCACAAAAGGACAAAAACACAGAAAAGTACCTACATCAAATATTGGGATGAAAAAAAGCTCTTGCTGCCGTAACTGTTGGATTGTGCCGGGTCTGACCGCAGGTGTTGCTCAAAAGGGGAATCCTCCATGTTTGTGCGAGGGTCAGGCGGCAGGGGACAGGTGCTCCACAGAGGTCACGACAGACAGTGGATCATAAATATTGGAGACAGGCTGATCTGGCCTATGACAAGGAAAGGGCGGCTGTACTGTAATGGGTGATAAATGTCAGCGGCTCCCTACAGCCTCAGATGAGCGATTGTTAAGCGTCTTCTCGGAGCCAGCGAGGCCTCCAGTCAGACTGACAAGCGGTAGAGGAAACATTTACACGCAGGGAATGGTTTGTTTGGATGACCCCCCCACACACACCACCACCACCACCAACAACTCTCCCCACCCCCCCCTCCCTTCACTGTCGCCATAGGCAAAATGAGAGAGGTGATTAATCAGGCCGTTAGCATGTTTGATGGAGAGTCGAGGAGAGGAGGAATCCATGTTCGGAGGGAAGAGCGTGAGAGGCAGCAGCACGAGGAGGAGCGCTCTGCTGCCGTGATTCATCAGAGGTTACCGATCCACCGAGGAGCCGTATATCTTAAAGTAACAGGCCTTGATTGCAATAACGTCCCCATAGCAACTATTATCTTTAATGACTATTATTACTGCCGTAATAAAATGGAGACTGGAGTAAGTCTTTTTAAAATATAGTATTGCACTGTACCTTTGAACATCTTCAGCTATAAAAGCAAATCTCAATTTTTAACACCTGCGACGTTGATAAGGTGAATAAATTATAGAGTTTAACACTAACATTTCTGAGCTGAACAAGGTATGGAAATGTGTCGGCACAGTGTGTTGCCTCGTGTTTCCTGGGTCTTTTTTACATGTCTATTGAATGTGATGCTGATTTTTTGCTTGATGAATACAGATTACTGTTTTCATGTAATTTTTTTTTGATAATCATTGTTTTGTTTATATTTTAGAACAAGTGTACCTAATCACACTGATTAGTCACAAACTAAAGAAAGGCGATGCTTCTGACTAAATGGTGCCGCTGATTAATAGCGACACAAGTTTGATTTAGAGGAAATGTCAAACTCACTCGTCCACAAGGGCGAAATTAAAATCTCTATTATTAGAAACAATCCATAGAATCAAACAGTTACACTCAAGCATGATGCTGCCGCCATGTGAGGCGTCTCAGCACATTTTTTACCATTTTAATTAAAGACACTAGAAACCATTTCTTTCCTGCCACCAGCACTTTAAACACAACCTGGAATTGGCTATTTTTCAACAGTATATATTGATTTTTGCGTGTTGACTTATGGTTTTTCAGTGGCCCGTGTAGTCTGTGTCTTGTCCTTGTTTGCTCCTCTCACCATCCTAATAAAGGAATAATCTTCTGAAGCAGGGCACTTACATTTGGACACTCTGGAGACTGTCTTCTTGAACTCGCCGCCACCTGAACCAGCGCAGCCGTCCTCATCGTCACAGTCCCCGTCCCCGCTGTACCATCCCTCCGCATCTCCACTTCCTGTTTCGATCTGGTCCAGAGACCCTAATTTCGGTATGGACTTCCCCTGCAACAACTGGCGAGAGGCACACAGAAAAAAAAGGCTTTCAGGGGCGACGTAAACGGACTGCTGGCTGGTTATTGAGCAGATTGTGTCCAATTCAAATCAATTTTTAGATCAGGGTAATTCCCACAATGCAAGAAGCATAAATCACCATAAAACACTGCATGTAATACTTTAAAATTCATAACAGGACACTATAAACAAGGTCGTCTCAAGGCAAGGACAGTATGGAAAATATTATCAGACAAGGAGGCAAAAGTAAGAGCGCCAGTCAACATGCAATAACAAATAATTGGAGCAACTTCATCACAACGGTTGATAGAAAAAAAAATCCATTTTATTGTAATTTCACTGGGATATACTGTATGTCATTTTCCTGTCGAGCATCAATGAAAAAAGATCAATTCAGTGTTATTGGTTGATGTAAAAGGCAAGTCTCCTTGTGGATACAGCTGATTTATTGTTACATTTCATTTACAATTATCCTGAACACTCCCACAACATGCCTCCACAGTGTGAGTTACACGATACCATCCTTCCTGGCTGCAGTTTCCTGCAGGGCAGCTCAACTTTCTGCCGTATTGCTGTGCAGCAGAATCTCAATCAAAGACTTTGTGAACTCGACACCGGGGGAAATGCATACGCTAATTGGCTCATTTAAATTCATGGTGCGTCACTGGAAACAAGAGAGAATGCTTTGTGTTGATCAGAAAGGTAGTGTCTATGCTAATTAGTTGCTGCTGCTGCTGCGTGCAGGGGAGAGAAAGTGTCAGGGTTCCTGCCACGGCAGAGCGGGGACACATCGGCGCCTGTCTGCAGTCTCCTCTGCGAAGTGTTGACGAGGAAAATTGAAGGAAAGCTTACATTGCTCGCCTACCGATGTGTGCAACTGTCACTTTTGAAATGTTCTCAGCTGTCACAAGTCATATACAACAATTATTTCCTGTGGTGCCTGTTGATAGTCAGATGTTTGACTTGCTTCAACCTTTTGTGTCACTGTCCATGAGGGCAGATCACCACTCGAGGGCTCAGTTTGTGGGGATCAAGTATGTTCAGCTTCAACAAATGCTAGCAGTCTGCAATAATTTGCCTATATGAGCGGGACAATATGCATCATGGGCTTTGCGATTTGCCAGTTTATCATCTGCCACGGGCTCAGAGGGCTAAAATGTATATGTGAACTTGTGTTCATGTGTGTGAGTAGGAGGTGAAAAAGCGGTTCGCTTTTGAATATAAGCGCAAATGAACTCAATCACAGGACCTTCGGTCAAGTCTCAAGTTACAACTTTATCTGGAAACTTGGATGGAGGAGGAGGAAAACCACCAGAGAGTTGATTTGACTGCAGCTCAGTTCGCCTGAAACTTTGCTAACTTGAAACTGACTGTTTCAAATACAGATTGCTTGTCCAGTTTCCTCCAACAACATTATTTTGTCATGCACACACACTTCACTGAAGCAAGAATAATAAAAAAAAACCAACAAAATCCATAAAAAGACCAAAACGAAAAAATAATGGAAGCTCGCAACAACGTTTGCAGTCAAAGGGTGATGGGTTTCATTTTTCATTTTTTCAGGAGTGTAAATTTCTATTGTTGTCTTGAAAACTACTCAGAAGTGATTGGTAGGAGCTCCTGTTGCACCGGATGATACGTTCCTCCATTACAATAACCAGGGGGACTGTATCTCATTTCTAGTTGATTTACACTGTCTTACTGCTGTAAATATTCACAGCTCGCACACACACACACACACACACACACAAAAAGAAAAACAGACCTCAATTGCACCGCTGCTCTCTGGCTACAAACTACCATTCCCAACATTTTATGGTAATAATGTGTTGGTGTTTTTTTTCTTTTTCAAAAAATAAGACAAAATCACATCCTAGTATCATAATTAAAGAAAGAAATAAAGAACTAACCTTCAAACCAATGAGATTTACTGTATCCTGGAAACTGCAGTAAGGGAAGGCAATGAGAATTTGAATAGAAAATGAACTAAAAAATTGTTAACTTTTGAACCGTTTAAATAGAAATCTTGACAATCACAAAAAAAAAAAGATCATGGCAGCACAGTGGTGTAGTGGCTTGTGCTCTCCACCCAGTCAAATGGTCCTAAATTTGTTACTGGAGGGGCTTTTCTTGGGATTTTTAGATGGAAAAGTGGAACAGAAGACGACTGAACGAACCTCATACAAGGGGACAGGTAACCGGTTGGCCCCGGTTGCCCCCCGCCCCCGTTGCTACAAAAAAAGAAAACCTAAACTCTGTCTGTGTGTCAGCTGACTCTTGGTAGGGTTTCACTCTGGACAGCACTGAAACATGAGGAACATGCAATCGCTACACAGGTTGGCCTCAAAGCTGGAATCAGATGAGAGTCTTCTCAATATGAGGGGAAGTGCGACTCACTTCAGGTCTCGCAGGTCGGACAGCGATGAAAACTTGTTTCTTGAACTGTCAGGCTGCTGTTTAAATGTCCCACAAATTCACCAGTATTTTCATGAAAAGCCACTGTAATAAAGTTTATAAAAGTTTGCTTCACAGCTTTAACAGCCAAAGCATGCGAACTTGCTGCTTGTGGTCAGTAGCAGATGACTTGATTTGACTCACACAGTAGCAATTAATTAATCAGGTCTTATTAGCTAATGATATTTCACAGTACACTGATTCGTTCCAACGCTGAGGACACATCCGTTATGTTTAACCAAGCCTGTCAATCAGCACGCCGCTCATTACTTTTGCTTTGGTAGACCGAGGAGAGAATCTGTTGTGTTTTACTGCACTGAGCGGCTCTCAAACAATGAAGTCAGCCTGGATTGCCAAAACCATCTTATTAGCCTCTCTTCTCCGAATGACATGGGATTTGTCTAATGCTGGCCGGGAGACAGGTGTTTTGATTCATTCAAACACTGGGTAGGCCCCCCTGGGCAAGCCTTTGGCTGTTACTGCGGTGTGGAGAGTCAGCGATGACCAAAAAATATAAATCACACTGCTCACAAAACAAACACAGCACTAAAAAAAATCTCACAACGGCACACTGTATTCTGTATTTCCCTTCATAGAAAGAGAAAACTCCTAATTGGTCACTGTTTTCTTTAAAAATCGACCTTAAAACTGAAGAAATAACCGAGCATCCGTTGTCAAGAGGGGCTCAAGTTGATCCCAAATAACATTCAGCAAAAGAGATGGCCAATTGACCGTCGATATTACAAGTGTCTGAAGACACCCACACAGGAGGAACATGTAAATTCGACAGAGATACTTTGGTGTTGATCAGCAGTTCAGTCCTATTAAAACGAAAATGCCGAGTGTGGAAAGTTGAAAGTTTCAGCTCCCTGCTCAGAGATGGAAAACGTCTTTCGTAACAACAAAAAGCCCCCCTCCCCCCTTATTTTTCTTGCAGCCCATATGAGTTTTTAACATGTTATTGGACTCCCTCTCAGATGTGAAATTTGCCTCGGGGAACCCAGATTTATGCATGAAACGGCATTAACCCAAGGAAAACCTGCCATTAGCTTGACAGAGAAAGACCTTTAAGTCAGAGTTCCCCTGTAATGGTTATACATGCGTCGCAGTTCCCATTTTCCCTGTTAATTGGCCGTGGCCACTCTTTATTGTTCATGAAAATTCAACCACTTTGGTCCATCTGTTTCATTAAAACACAAATAATTAGAAGTAATCAATCAAGGAAAAACCCTAACTTGTAATTTAAGTATTAATGTCGTAGTAACCAAATGCCTCTGTTGGATATTTTATCTCACTTACTTTATACATTATGTTTATACAGCGTTGTGAAGTGAAGCTAATATTAGGTGGTTTGAGTAAATGTGGCTCAGGTAGTAAAGGGAGTTGTCCTCCAATGGTAACAGTTGCAGTTTGATCTCCAACATACTTGGTCTATTTGTTGAAACCAAGCACAACGAAAGACAAGACAAACACGCTGTGCTTCTTTTAACCTTACTTATAGTGGATTTCCATCTACAGTATGTGCTCTCATGTTTTTTGCTGTTTTTTTAAATTATTTTTGTTTCACAAAGACAACACGAAACTGACGGATTTCAAAAGTTTGCTCCAGACGGAAATATCGGCATTCAACACATTCCTAAAACAAAAACCCACATAAACATCAATTCTTGCCCTGAGGTTGAATTTTAATGGCAGGGGTGTTCCTTGAACTCCTCTTTCAGCGTCGCCATCGAGTTGAAATGTCACTTTGTTCAGTACTTTAGCTTTCAACCACATAGCCGCACAGCATTCCTTCTTTCTAGCTGCGATTTATCGTTAATGCTAATTACCACATGATTACCACCCTCAGGCACATTGATTCTGAATTGAAGCTTGGTCAGGCGTTCTGTTCGCTCGTCACTATCTTGAGGCAATGGAAAGCATTTGCTCTCGTGGACAACTTAAAAACAACTTTGAAGTCGGTACATTTCGAGCATAATCAAGGGCAGACTTGTGTTCACAAACATGTACACACCTTTGTTTTATCCTCTATACCACCTTTATCAGGCAAAAGGTTCAGTAGCCAAAAACATTGGTCAAAGGGTCAAATGTCTGCTCCCAACAGGTTTCAGGTCCAATGAAATACACATTTACACACAACTGTTGGTCGATGATTGACTTGATAAGCATGTTATTGGATGACTTAAAGATGAAGAGGCACAGGCAGAACATGCAAACTGCACCGAGGAAGGTCTGAAGGGGTTTGAGCTCGGACCAAAGTTTCCCTGCGGGCTTCCACTTGTTTGAACCAGTGAGTCATCACAGCAGGCAGCAATAATTTATTCAAAACGCACAAATATAAAAATGACTCCGGCACAGGATGAAAGGACGAGCAAAGTTACAACAGATGACTATATCGCGCATACATTTTTTTTTCCTCACTTCAAATAGGTGAGCTGTCACCCATTCGTGTTTGTTCAAATATTCTCATACCGGAGCTCCACATCATCTGCCGGTTTCACTCCATACACAGGCACATAAGCCCCCACCCTACCCTGCAGGAAACACTTTAGTTCTACTGAAAATACACTTTAAAATCACAATGTGCAAAGATGCAGGTGCACCTGGCTCTTAAAGTGAATAGGGAATACCACTCAGAATGGTTCATGCAACTATAGTCTTCTGAAAAGTTGGCTGCACATCATTCCAGGCACACGAGTGGATCATGTTCTTATATTTAGTTCTATCCAGCTGCTGCTGAGTGAGGCTGCAAAACTGGCTTCTTGATTTGATATTCCACAAACTTTGTCAGACTTTGCTCCAAGTACACCCAATGTCTCCAGGCCCAGACTGTCAAACAGGTAAGAAAAACATTACAAAGCCTTCTCTTCATGGCTTGTTAACATCGAATGGCCTTTAAAGGATAAACGGTTGTTGAATTTTCGTGAAACTAGAAATCACAATTAGTTCTCTTTTTTTTTATTAGGAGAAAGTAAACCAAATTAATGTGGTAAATGTAAGTTGCTTGAGGGGCATCAAGAATAAAGGTCCCAGAGTAGATGCTTCCAGTGATTAATGGGGTTGCAACTTGATTGGGTTGCTGAGTGGGTGAATGTTTCAATAGTTTTCTCAAAGAAAAAAATCACAACTTTGTTTCTTTTATCCCGTATTTATCTGATCTTGCTTCAAAATAAACTTACAAAATCAACATGAAGTTGGTGAACAGCAGCTGAACATCTTTCCTGCCTGAGAGTGTGCTTCCTTCATCATCTCCATCATCCCTTTATTAAAAAAATATTATTAATTATGAAATGAAGTACAATGACACTCAAACATTAACAGGAGCTCATGAGCAGATCATCCGTCAAACTATAAAAAAAATACTTCCACACTGACCTTATGCATTAGTTATTGCTGCCACAAATAAAGAGATCTCACATATATAATGTAATGGCTGTATGCAACTTATGGGATGATGTCTCTCAGTTACGGCTCATTCTCCAGCTTTGTATTTCATATTCTTAAACTCAACTCCATACACATCACAAACTTCTTCACAATAGCGACTGCTTCCTCCAACAGCTCAGAAAATCACAACAAAGACTGCAGTTCGTGAGGCATCTCAAAAGATTTGGCATGGGAATCCAGGCTTGGCTCAACTTTCATCACGGCACCATAGAGAGTATACTTTGACAGGCTGCATCACAGTGTATGGTTTGGCAGATTTGACAGTGCAGGACTGGAAACTGCAGCAGAACACAGTAAAGCCAGCATCAAAAATTCACCGGCATGGACCGACTACGGCGGTGTGATATCTTCATTACCCACTGCATAAGGAAAGCCCACAGCATCATCAAGGACACGAGTCCACCACCAGCCCACAGTCTTTTCTTTTTCACTCCCCCCATCTGGAAAAAATGCTATCAGAGCACTGAAATCACATACCACCCATCTCAGACATCGCTTCTCCCCACAGGTAGTCAGAATAATGAATATGATCCACAAACAAACTTGCATTGCACACAGTTTCTACAAGTTGGACCAGAAACTACAGAGTTCTGACGTTTTATATAGTCTGAGCATTAACTTATCATCTCATGCGTGACAGCATGTTTTCTTGAACAAACAGACTGAACAGAGAGTATTCCTGGCTGCACATACAGTACTTCAAGGCATGTGACTTCAAAAACATCAAACTGTGCTGGATGTTTGGGCAGGTCGTATGTAAAAATGGAGCGTGTCAGTATGGAAGCGTCCACGGCTTTTAAGTTTCCTCTCAGCTTTTCAACTTCAATTTGTGACCTGAGACCATTAAGGCACATACTTTAGCAGCCCCTACAGTAATGGAACAAGGTGACTGCCATTATTGCTTCCTGCAAATGCAGGGGCATTATCACTGTATTCATCCTGCCTACGCAACAATTTAACCCCACCGCCACCGCCACCATAGACAAAAGGAGACAGAGTCCAAAAACACTGCGAAGAATTTCAAGTGAAACCTTGCACATAAAAACACATCTGAGATTGAATATTTGATTACATGCTGCAAGTTCTACATGCAATCACACTTCTGGTTGCCATGGTAATTGCAACTAAGGGAAAGAAACAGGACTTCGTGCAGTTGATTGTAAGAAGGAGAAATTAAAAATAACCTTGGTGTTCAAGCGCAGGAAGAAAGGTAAAGAATATATTTTCGGGGGAGATGAAATGATGGCACAAAAGGTCCCGAAACACCCTAAAGTTGGTTCCTTTATGATCGGGTTGTATCGACTGTATCAGTGACGCATTAGCAGCCTTAAATTAACGTTACAATCCATTCAGAACACCCATCCACTGCAGTCGATGGTGGTGGTTTATCTCAGCTCTTTTGTTGCAACTCAGTCTTGTTGTCATTAGGTAATAAATCCATGTACTTCAAGAACTGATAACATCCAGATTATAAAGTATCTTCCTTCAACTGACTGATGTAACTTAAGCTGGAGGTAATGAGTGAATCAATCATCAGACTGACCCACACGGCGCTGACAGCACAGCAACACCGCAATCGTACAGCCACGTGCTAAAGGCTTAACCAAGCTCGACACAAAATTACACAGAAGACTTTTTCAGTAACCGATTACTTTCCTCCGGCTAAACTCAAGATGTTAAAGATCGTGGGCCATACTACAGGGGACCGCAGTGAGCCCAGCATAATAGTTTGGCCTAATTTTTAAGCAGTGATCCTGTTGTTCATGTTTGCATGCAGTCAATTCTCTTCAGTAGTCAAATTATCTTGTGTTGTTCAGGAGTAAAAACAAGCCTTCTATTTCCTTTTAGTATGATGATATGTTGGAATTGTTTACGACAAGCAAAGCAAGCATGAATAGTCAGATTACAAAATATGTTTAAGTTATATTCTTTAAAAAAAGGTGCAAAAGTGTCATGTGGCAAAATGACAAATCACACCTTCACACATCTACGAGATAAATCAGACAGTGTGGATTTTTGGGCTGATTAGTATTCCCTCGGAACAGTTTCTCAGTAAATACGGGTGGAAGAAAGATCTCACGGTGATCATATTTGCGAGTCAGAGGAAAAAAAATGTGTCAGGAAGTGAGTCGGCTCCCAGGACGCGTGCCGACATTTGCCACCTTCCTCTGTTTCGCGGCAACACCTTTGACGGTATGTTTACTACAGCGGGAGAGAGGCTGCAGGTCGGTGAATGAGGCCAGAAAGGACATTCAAATATAAGGTGAGGTTTAGAATAGGGTCAAAGTTTAAAGGAATCTGCAGCATTACCTCCTATCAATTTCAAATAAAACTTGATGCTCCGATATCATAACACTTTGCTCAATCCATAAAAATAAAAGACCATAATAAACAATCCAGTCTGTGGTCTCTCTGACTTTTAAAATCTAATGTAGAGTTGAATTTACTTGATGAAAACTGAGACTTTGCATAAAAACAACTAAACAAACTCATTTGTGATTTGCTCATGAGGATGACCACGATCATTTTTTCCCATATTTTTCCAGTAATATCCAACTCTTGTTGGCAAATTAGTCACCTACAAAAAACAAACAAGCTCTTAGACAGCAGTAATTGGCTAAAATTCAATGAATTAAAGACATGCTTTATATTCATGTTTTCTATTTGGCATGGTGATGCAGTAAGTTTAAGAGTGTTGCCTCACAGCAAGAAGGTCAGAGAGACGTTTGACTCAGAGATGTTTGTGTGAGTAGGCTGCATCGTCTTTCTGTTTTTCTTCAGGCAATGCGACTCAACACCACAGTTGAAGGACATGCTTGTCAGGTTAATTGGTTACACCAAACTGGCCATAGGAAGCGCGCGTGCACGGGTCCACGTGCGCGCGTGCGTTCACAATGTGATAGACCAATGGCATAATTGTGGTGCTCCAGCTCCGAGTGATTGTAGCCTGGACAGAGATGGACTGAGAGTTGGTGATGATGATTTTTCTTTCAAAACTTCTCTGAAGGAGACGAGGTTGATGTTGAGATAAAAATAGAGGTCAGATAGAACAGTGAAATTGGATTTTCAAAATGAAAGTCTTGCAAGTAAAAAAATGTAGACTTGAGTTGGACAGTTTTACCACCGAAACTATGTGTCGTCAACACACTCCTGAACTTGACCGAGCACTCTCTATTTAGTTTCAAAACGGTTTTAATGGCACAGTGCCAAATTCAAGCATATACCAACTTTGTGCACTTTACATTTTGAGGTTGCCACACTTATAGCATTATTAGGAGAAACCCAACAAATCCCCCCTTGAGCAAGTACTTGGCAACAGTAGAATAACTTCTTTTGACCGGAAGAGCCCAGATTTAGGGTGGGCGGCAGTCTGCCTGCAGTGAGAGGAGGTGGGGGAAGATGACTTAATAATCACCGGATTGGCTTAATATACGAATAAAAAAAAAAAACAGATCGCCAGTATGGAGGCTTAAATATATATATATGTAAAACTTTTTTTCAGAAAAAAAAACACATCTGTGAAGAAAACCCTATTTTTTAATTCAAACTGTGTGATATTAGACGTGAGCAGCCACGGTTGCTATAAAAAGAACATGACATTTAATAGAATGCATTCCCAGTACATATATCACCTTAGGCAAAATAGTTGCACATGCCTGCAATCTAAAGGAAAGATGGCTGGTTAAATTTAAAGGCATACATTATGCAAATGTGTTTTCGTAATAATTTGCAAGAGTGTAGAACTAATGTCACAACAAATGGCCAATCACAGGAAAAGGGGATTATGTTGCCGTTGCTCACATGCAATCACTTAAGATAAAGTAATCTTCAGGTACGCAGCTTAGCTGGATTTGTCTTTCAGTGTTTTTATTTGGTGCACTTAGCTTGTGGGTATAGCACATGACACAATGAGTGGAGGTTGTAAACAAGTTATCATGCTACAGGTTCAGGGATTTGTCTTTAATTAGGACTCACTGGCACAGTCCTGACATCTGTTACTTTACAGATTCCTCGACACGCACCAACAAGAAATAATCAAACGGATTCAATTTGTAAATCATATTCAGTGAGTTTGTGCTGTTTAAACCCTGTTTTCATATCTTGAGACCAGGATGGCAGGTATAAAGAAAATTGTCTTTGCTCCCTAACTGGACTTTATGCCAGTTCACTGTTGCAGTGTGGTATGCAAATTCAAGAGCACAACAAATAAAATGTGAATATATTCTAAGTGTTAATCCTTTGGACTAAAAGGAGCCGGGGATATGAATAATTCACAAGCAAAACTGCTGGTCAACCACCACATCAATGACTGGTAAATAATTCAGCCAGCAGACTGGGTGAGGAGCTGCTTGCCCCTGATTTTGATTGAGAGACACAGGGACAGGCCCTACTTATAGATTCTTGATGGGTTTTACCACATCAAGAGAAGCGGACAGGCAAGGAGGAGAGGAGCCGACAAATAATTCATAAGAAAGAGCTGCTGATGAGCAAGATGATGAAATCTAGAGTTTGTACGCTCAGATTGCATGATGAATTTGTCAATAGCTGCACTGCTGTTTTGTGTTTTCCTCCAGTACTGGTGGTGGAATAGTAATCATACATTTCCATTTAGTCCTACAAAAACTGTGAACAGTTTCTGTACTTTTCTTAGTCAAGGTCAGGGCCGAATAAATGGAAAGAGTAAAAAAAAAAAAACCTTTCTGATATGTAGATGAAAAACATGAAAATCAACATTTGCATGGACACATCATTCGTATGCTCATAAAATGCCCAACAGTGGAATCTTTAAAAGTAATAGAATTTCACCTTTTGCCTTCATCCATATTTCACCGTGCACCTTCTTGTTTCACTCCGGCTTGTCGAACAGACAACTTGGCATTCATGCACACGTGCACATGTACTTTAAGGCAAGTCACAACATATTAATAAGGTGCAAGGATACTATTCTAATTTACCAGAGTAATGTACTGTGGAGTGTGCACGCAGATGTGCACACAGTCACTCATGTGCACAATGGGGAGAAGGTGTGCACTGGTATATGTAATTGATGTTTTTGCTGGTCATAAACTGAGGGGCCATTAACCTCCCACCACATACACCCACAAACACTCGCTGCCTCCCTCGATTTTTTTTGCATTCAATATCAATCAAACACACAAATTCTGAAATGGTTTCACCTTCCAAGAATTACCATTTACCACCGGCTGCATTTTAAATCCGAACGTGACCTACATCTCCTTCTCAAGCCCCAGTTTCCATCTTGAGCAGCCACATTTGTCAGTGAGTTACATGACATTGTTTTGGGTGGGTATTTTTTTTTCCCGGGACTCCTTGTTGTGTAAAACCAGTCGGCATGTCTCATCATGTGTGTGCTCTGCAAGCTTCAGAACAGCAGAGCAAAAAAAAAACGCATGATCTGATATTAAAATTGATGTTTTATGACAATGGAGGTCAAGTCATGCATGCAAGATGGTGTGCGGTGCGTCAGTGTCTAATGAGATGCCAATCAGAAATATTTGCAAATCAGGTCCCAGTCAGATGATCATGCAAACTAGATTCAAGCACTGTGAAGGCACAAGCTGCTAAATCAGTCATACCAGATGTAGAATACAAAGATCTACAATCCTGAGGCACAGCAGCAAAGATTTTACCTTCTTTGATTCACTTTTGGTATCAAAAACAAATTATGTCCATGTTTTTTCTGCCTCTTAGGTGAAAATTGCATCGACTTAAAATGCTCTGGTAAGCAATTAGTGCTCTAATAAACATTTCCTACCAAACTACCAAACGAATTCCCAGGGAAGCCCCAGGAAAATGCAAATGCATCCTGTCCAAATATCAGAGATGCTTTAGATTGTAATCAATTCATTTCACCCCAATAATTAAAAACATTACAGGCACACCCAGAGCATGAACCACAAATACGCTACATTAGCAGAGTTGCATTAAAAACACATTGACCATTGCAGAAAATATTCTGCGATAAAAGAAATAGCCAATTTGAAAACAGTGACGATATAATTACACAAACATCTGTTCCTTCACCGTATTGATTGTTCGTGAGGTGTTGAGAATATCAAGTAGCTGAACTCAAAACGAGACAAAGAGAAAATAGCAGGGAAGCTCTGGACTGCAGGACAACACTTGGGTGACTGCAGCCGTTAAAAGTGAAAGCTGAGGAAAATTCTTTAGTTCACTGGAAAATTGTTTCATGTTGCATCAGATTTTCTCGGCGTTAATGTCTGTTTGTTAGTTCCTCTTCGTGTTAAATCTCCGCTAAAAAAAACAAAATTCCCCGATCGGAGAGATTTTAACCTCCCTCCTGACTGATGCCGAGAAAAACTTTTTTCCCTTGTTGCATGTCTTTGGGTGACACAACTCAATACTGAATTCAACTAGTTGTGTACCTACGCTCAGTCAGTAATTAGCTTCTCAGCAGCAATTCTAGTCAATGTTTTATAGCCCCCGGATGAACTGCCGAGACAGAAAAACAGATACTGCAACATTTTATGATACATTACAAATTAGGGATGTTGCATCTTTAAACGAGACACTGTGTACTTATAAAATGTTAACTAAAAATGGTATCGGCTTTCAAATCACTGCCAATTAGCTTTTAGAAAATGTACGCAAAGAAAATTACTCAATTAGAGAATGTAAACAAAGTAGGATGAAGTCAATGTGAAAAAAAAGGAAAAGTCAACAAGATTAAAGCTTGGGATATTTTTGTAGTTTTGTTAGGGTCTCTACATCTGTCTATATTTGGTATTTTTACAATACTACAACAACAATTTTGAACTTAAATCTACAAACAAAGGTCGGCAGAAGTTTAATTTGGGTGAAAACTAAATGTTTTTTTAGTTTGGTGTGAGGTACTTCGAGGGCTTGTGGGTGAAATGTTAAATAGAACATTCGACTTTTATGTTTGAAGAAAACTTAAGTATTTGTGAAATGGAAACATTACAGTATTTTAAAATTTGTTTTGACAACGTGCCCAGTGGGAGGGGCTTCAAGACAATTTAAAGGACCCTGAGGAGCATCTGAGTTAGTCATTGTATATGTGTTAAATGGGAGTTATACAAGAGGAGAATGTTATTTTTTGGCCTTGAGGAAAAGCAGTGTGAAAAGCCTCATGTTAGCCGAAAGCTTGTATTTATTTCTGAACCTTTTCTGCTTTTTAAATGTAAAGTATTAGTAAATAAAGGTACATTATTCTATAAGAATGATTCATAAATAATGCTCACAAATAGCAAATCAAACAAACACTTTCGACACAGTAATGTAATTTGCTTCATGTGTGCTTGACAAACTCTGGGTTGACTTTTCTTTTTTCATTGTGAATCATTTGAAATAAATAACTCAAATAAACCTTGGAATGGCTTTTAGCGAGAAACTGCTCACAGATCAGTGATCTGGATGGTTACCATCATGACTACATAGGAAAAAAGACACACGGTTCGCTATTTACCCTCCTGCATCAGCTCCGCTTCTTTATTTTTATTTCATCTGCATGTGCTGCAGGCAGTGCTGGCACAGAACCGTGAAGATTTGGCAAACTGCGCTCGTACTGAAGAGCAAATGTTGTATTTCTACACAAGTGGGTTTTAACGACAAAACTGCACTGGTGAGTTTTCACATAGAACTGCTTTCTGAGCAGTCTTTTTTTGGACTCGTTTTCAAACTGACGCGTTCCGAGTTGACTCAGCGGGCACAGTAAATGAATAAAGTAGAACAGCACAGGCCTAAAACTGGAGTGCCAAATCCTTCGGGTTGCCACCGTCACCGGGATTTGAACTGAGTCACAGTTGGTGTCTCACTTACAAAATCATTGGAAAATAGTCTTCAATCAGAATTCAGTGAAACAAATTTGAATGGTTGAAACACAGTGAAAAAGGCTTCTTTATGACGCAGATCCATAAAATTATCTTAAATATCTCACACTTAAGTTTGACTTATAACCAGCAGGTTGTGTTTTCAGAGTGCTGTTTTTCTGGTCTGATCGCAGGATAACTCAAGACATTCTGGAGAGATTTTAATGAAATTTGAAGGATGAGGTTGAGGGCTCGTACGTACAAGGAACAAGTGATTAGGTTTTGTAGTGATTTGCTGATCCGGGATCCAAGATAATGGAAAATCTGAAATTTTGAGGCATGTTTTGAGACTGCGGCACCTTAAAGAGAGTCTGGGAACCAGAGGCTGAAGCAGGAGGGGTTAACGGGCATCTTGGCGCAAGTTTGAGGCGCTTCTAGTTTTGTGGGTGATTAGTTTGATAGCTGCATTTTAATCAAACACAATAGCCCTCGTGTTTTGTTTTGTTTTGTTTGATTCACTGAAACACTGTCATCCACTGACATCTTTTCTTGGTACAGTTCTCGCTGCCTGGGACCAATTAGCACCGTTTTTAGTTTGCTATTATTTTCAGTGAGGGACAGTTCTATCTACACCTGTCACCAAGACTCTCCCAGACACTTTAGCTGGAAGATGTCAAAGTCAACGGAGTAGGAAGCTTCCACTGTGTTGTTTGAAAGTGCCATTCTGGTCAGAAACGTCAGTGATGTAACACAACTATCTTCACAATACCTGAAGCTAATGATGACGTGTAAACAAGAATAAACGTTATTCACACGTAAAGTGTTTCATTTGCATTTTGTCTGTCTTAAAGCTGTCAAACACACCAGATCATTATGGCATTATACTCAGTACAGTTGTTCCCACAGTTGGCAAAACACATGGATTTCACTAGCGACGAGTACCTTTAAACATGTCCTCAGCTTGTTGGCATGCCTTTTTTTTTATATATCATGTTGATGTCAAGTAATTAAAATGTGACATCATCTCCACTTCTGTTTGCTCTCAAAGGAATTCAACTTGCCATTAAACACTGGATTTATTTACAGCTCCCCTTGTCGGTCTCAAAAGTCCCTCTCATCCACTGGTCACAAATGGCACTGCAATGAAAACAAATCCTAAAAGTGCCCCCAAGATAGGAACAACCATTACACGATAGTGAAAAATGGATCTAATAAAACAATAAAGACAAAGACG
Source organism: Malacoctenus triangulatus (assembly GCA_032274725.1). Classification (NCBI taxonomy): domain Eukaryota; kingdom Metazoa; phylum Chordata; class Actinopteri; order Blenniiformes; family Labrisomidae; genus Malacoctenus; species Malacoctenus triangulatus. Next base: position 17,523,318 of record JAUESE010000001.1, read on the forward strand.
CATCAGTCCTCACAGGGCAAACACAGAGAGACACACAATCACATCCACACAATATGTACAATTTAAAGTTATTAGTTGATTTCATGTGCTGGTTTGGGGACTATTTGAGGGAGCGGAGGCACCTGTGGGTGACCCGAGGACCATCTCACTGTGTGGTGAGAACGCTAACTACGACACCACTGCGCAGTTGCAACACTGTCCAATACTGGTCAATTTGAGAAGACAGCTGTCAGGCAAACTCCCTTCAAAAAAAACCCTTTCAGATAAATATCACTCTCTTCAAGCAAACTTCTACATCTAAATGAAGCCCGCAGCCTGACAGCACCTCATCTGCAGTCACAGCAGGCAGTTGTATTCAGCGAACACATAAAAAAATCACTGTGTACTATCTGCTGGCAGACAGTTAGTGGCATGCTGGTTAACAGAGTGAAGCAGTTAGTGGCAAAAATATATATATTTCTATTCATTTCAAATGCTGCGGCCAATTTCAGTGACCACTGTTTGCTCTTATCAGGCCAGGAGATATGGAGGAGTCAGGCCTATCTCCACCTCCTGGTCAGATCGGCACGATGTTACAGGCGACATATCTATGCGTCGGGGATTACCAGCAATAGGAGTATGAGACCTTTTGTCGCCGTGGTGATAAAGCCATAATGACATGCCCCAGGGTGAGAGTCCCCATCCTTCACCCAGAGCTGCCCCCTCGCACGGACCGTCCAGCTCTTTGTGCTTCATCTCCCTGCCTCACTACCCTAATTTTCAAGGTTGCCAGAGATGTTTCCTTCGGGGCTTCGCTACGTTTGGTTTCGCTTTTCTCTCTCCTGCATGGGCGAAACGCGGCTCCTGATTTGGAGAGGCAACCATTGAACTGACTCATTTTCCCTTCAGGAGCTTGAGAAGACCAAAGAGGAGAGTCAAAAGAAGAGGGATGGTAAACTCGTTCTCGCCAAGTAGTTTGTGTCCACTGAGTGACTGAACAGGCAACAGTTTGCCAGGAAATGCAAGATCGCCCGGAAGACACGAGATGTCAGAGCTGCTGGTACTGGTTCTCTTTGCTGCTTTTGAGTGACCAGTTATTTTTCCTTGATTTTGCATCTTATTGGTGCAAGAGTGAATCTTTTCAATGTATTATGGTAATCACTAACATAGTGACACAGATGTATATTGGCGATGCATCAAAATTGATAAATTGAACTCAGATCTCTCCGATTGATGGAGAAACTCAGGATTCTACTTGGTATCAATAAATGAATCGCTTACTGTTGATCGACTTTCAGCCCATTAGAGGGAGAGGAAGCATTGACCCCGTCCAGATTGTTGTTTGATGTTCACTTGTTCCGATAATTTTCTGTAACACGATTTCACCTCCTCACACCAAAGACAATTTCTTTGGATAAAAAAAACTACAAAGCCAAACAATCAAAAAATAATAGTTTGAATTTCTGCTGGAGCGACTCTGGAGCAACCAAGTGCAGAATTTGCAAGGTCGCGAGGTTTCAAGCTAATGAGGTTAATAAAAAATACTAAATTATTAAATTGCACCGCAGACAGGGAAGGAGACGAACAGAAAATCATCTGAGTCTGTGCAAAAGATATTCGGTCAAAAGAAAAAACAAAAGGTTTAAAGTTGGATTCAGTGAGGCGGCTGTTCTCAGCAGATTATGCATGATTATATAATCTCGGCTGAGCTGATAATCATGATCTGTTTCTTGGTATTTACAGTAACTCACATGCAGCAGAGAAATAAATTCTGAGAATTTAAGCTTACAAAACCGACTTTTCACTGCAGTCGAAAAAAGAAATAAAACCTCGCGCACAAATGAGGAGACATCATAAAAACACAGACTGAAAGCCACGCACACACTGAATGTGAATGAGGCCGATCAGGAGCCCTCGAACGGTTATGATATAGATTTATGTGTTCTGACATCCCACAGATGGTGTGAATTAGTCGAGGAGGGGGTGCCAGCATGAGGTCAAGAGAGATGACCTGGCCCTCAGCCTGCCACTTGGGAAACCGGTGCAACAGACATGTGAAGCTTCTGCCGCCACTCCTGCCGCCGCCGCCACTGCAGTGCAACAACCCAAAGGCAGCCGGAGCAGCTGTTATTAAAGCTACAGAGGAGAAAGTGCTCCCGTAAACTGCTCTAATCTCATCACCCTGAGAGATAAACAGCGTTGAAAGGAGCCCCAGCAGCACAAACGTGCGTAAAAGCAGACTGGATGATAGAAAAGCTACATTGATTTTGACAAAGAGTCGAAAAAGATTTTGTAAATACGAAGACACACAAACCAGATCAAATGGATTTCTAAATGTGTAAAGATTGATTTTTTTTTTTTTCATTCATTGCCTTGAAATGATTTTTACATTTGAGGCTAGTTTTCTATGAGCCGGTATTTACCGGTAAAATGAAAGATGATACGAATAAATAATTTTGTGTGGGAATAAAGTAAAGGAGTAACGGGTTGCAGCTTTACGAGCAGCTAACAAGAGATTCCTAATGTTGCGTACATTAGAAATGAAGTGAAGGGAGTTGGCAGATCGCCTGAGGAGACATTTACCATATGTTTGACAGAATAAAGGGGGAAGAAATATAGACTTGGAGAGAGGAGGGAGATCCAGTGAGCGAGGGACTCGTACGTGTCTTTGTAAATATGTCGGGCGGTGGAGACGCTCTCACCTGATTGATGTGCTTCAGTTTATCAATTATCTGATTTATGACAGGATCCGCTCCCTTCACTTTGACTTCAGGGTTGGCGCTCTGCGCTTTAATCCCGTTGCCGACCACTCGGAGGGTGTAGCTGTGAAGAGGACAGAGGAGAGAGGCAGAGGTGGTTCATTTCAAACAAAACACGCGTCCAAGATACGAACACAGTGGAAAGACCATCACAATACATGTTGAAGACGTGACACGTCTCCTTTCCCACACTTCCATGGGTACAATAATGTTTTGTTTACACACTTTTTTCATGACACTTTTCATGTTTACGGTGAGGTAAAAGCTGGAAAAGCAACTCAGATCCTTTTCACTTCTCAAGGAAAAGCAAATTCTATCACTGTGATAAATGAACTTAAGGATGTGTTGTGTCTCACAGACGTATTTCCAAGCCACAATTTTTAGGTTAATTCAGTCATTGTTTTCAGATACACTTGGTGTGAATGGTCACAACATAACAATAAATCTACTGAACATTAGGCAGCGCCAGTTTACATCAAACTTGAACATCTACTTAAACTCCAACTGAGCCCCAAACACCAATTAAGGAAGCGATTCACATGCAGAGGTGTTAAAACATGCTTGATTAGTTTCACTCTCAAAAACTTGTATGTAAGAAACGACAGAGGTGTTAGTGATATATGAGAATTCCTTTCTTGCAGTTGCTGTTTTCTAACTTGACTCCACCCTGATATGACTCATAGCTGTGAAACACACTCCCAATGTGTCACAGAAAAGAACATTTGAGGCACTCACACTGCATGAAGTTCTATCTATTATCTCCCCTTCTTGTTGGGGAGCGACTAAAAAAAAAGCTGATAAATATTCTGATCTCACACAAGAGGTGACGGCGTACTTCATTTGTTGGCATACCGGGGGTTAAAGGCGGATTTGCACTGTGGAGGAAACATGATTCTCTGCACACGTGAGCGTGCTGAGCTGAAGTGGCAACCGCATGTATAATTTAGAAAAAAAAAAAATCTATGCATCAAGCATTTCAGAATACACCCTTAGAAACAACACTGTCCGTACAGTAAACTATACACATCTGTGCATTTATGAGATGTGTCTTAACGTTTCAATACACAGCATTAATCCTTGTTTTAAGGCAGTTCATTGTTGTTATAGTGCAGTAAGAGACTGCGGCTCCCCTCAAGGACTCCTCACTCTTTAGTCTCTGTGCAGTCTGTCAGCTGTAATGACTCTGACCATGGCAGCTGGCGCTTGAACACAATTTATTCACAACTCAATCTCAAGCATATCATTTAATCAAACTTCTGGATCAAGGTAAAGTCACTTCTTGTGGAACAACCTGAGCTTTTTGTGCATGCCGCACTGTGTGTTTGCGGCCATTCACAGACAAAGGAGGGCAGATGAAGAAGACTGTCAAGGTTTTAGCTGGAGGTCACTTCCAAATAGGACGTCTGAATCGGAGAGTAAAAAAACGTGAAATGAGGCGCCTTAAGTCGACTCACACATACTGGGCGCGATCGTGAAGAAATACAAGGTCAGAGACAATAAAATGTAGGAATAAGCAAACTTCACAAAGCATGAGAGGCTAATTTATTTACAAGAAAGGGAGGTGGTGGAATTCAAATTTTAATGTGAATGTTTAAGTCCTTGTACAACTGATATTATTTTCTGAGAAAAAAAAACTGAATTAAATGTAGTTGGTTAAACTCCTGAATGTCCTCACTGATATAAAACAAAGTGCCTTTGTTATATTCTGGGGACACAAGGAGCAAAAATTATTTTTCCTATTCATTTTTTAGATTAAATGAAATAATGAATGCAGATTAATGGAATAAAAATTGTTCGGTGAAGCTGAATGAAAATCTGAAATGTGTCTTTACTCATGAATTCGCAAGTCAAAGAATGAACTGGATGTTAAAGGGTGAGGAGGGACACAAACAGATTGCATCTGACTCAAACCATAAACTTTGCTCGGATTAAAGTGTGTTTCTATTTTTGGGAGGGGAAGTTGATTGTAACTCGCTCACTGGCTTTTACATTAGAGCTTGCAATTACGACGTATGGATGAGTTCACATTTTGTACCTCTGTCACTGAATATAGGAATGTTTCTTTCGTTTGAAATTATGCAGGTGTTTTAACCATTCTTCAAGCAGGAAGGCAGCAGCATTTCATAAATTATGTAAATGCTCAGGGGTTGTTTTTTGTTTATCAAAGCAAGTTTGAGACGTCTTGCTGTTTCACTTGCTGCACGTGGGTTCCAACCAGGTTATTCCAGTGCATGTCAACGAGTCTCCGCAAGTATTTGTTTATTTATCTCATCATCCTGTGATTCCTTTGAATAACTTGGCTTTTTTTTGTGTGTGTGTGCGCAGCCGAACCTGCGAACCAACTGAAACACAAGTGTGAAAGTCGAGGTCCTGTTTGCTCGACGCCTGCGGCTGGAGGTGGATGTGTCGGGACTGAGCTGCACCTGAACCGTGCACGCTGAAGCTGTGATCCGCCTGCTTCCAGTTTTTGTTTAATCCCGGGACACACCTGCAGAGATTGAGATTGCTGTTGTATTGTCTATAAATTGTTCAAGGTTCCCTTTGAAAAAAAAAAAAAAAAAAAATCAATAATGAAAAAGATTACTCGGCACATGTTCGCCGCAGCCTTTGATAATCTGGTAAAATCAACCTCTTGCTGACCTTTCTTGCTGTCTTTTTTCCCTCTCTCTGTACTGTAAGATTGACAGCATATTGAGGAGATTACATCAGAGCCATCTGTGCCCGTTTTCACTCAATGAGAAACTGTAAGATCACAGATGCGTTTGAAAAGCATGTCGGTTATAACTAAGACCTGTTTTATGTCATGAAAACTGAATGTGTGCTGGCATTTCGAAGCTGTTAGACATAAAAACTCACACAATTCAATGATGGCTGTTCTTGTACACAGGCACATACGTGCTCAGACGTGCAAGGAATTCATCTTCCATTCAAGGGGAAATGTAATTCATTATGTCACTGGGATCCATAAGTTGAATAAGCTGCACTCGTGTGAAAGCTTCAGGCCTGGCAAAGCAACACAAAGACTCTTGAGAGGTTGCAACACCAGGAATTGAGGATTGGCTTCTTAAAAGGTGCCAAAGATAAAAAACATTGATCACAGTCATCATATATTCTTCAGAGTGAGTAAAAAAGCATACAGTAGCATCAAGCACAACCTACAAGAGGGTATCAAACAGCTGAGTGATTGCCTGTGTCTCTGTAGACCAGCAGCAGGATCCTATAATCCATATCGTTCTCCCCACAGGGACGCTTGGTTTGCATCTCATCTCTGCTCACACTCCTGCGTTCAGCCCTAGATTGAAAATTTCAATCATTTTATTCATGGCTCTTATCCCTATCTTATTCAACTACAGCTCACCGTAAGTGCAAAACATTCACGTCTGGAACAAAGAAATGTGAGACCTCTTCAGCTTTACTCGCAGACTTCGGGATTGGTACGTCAGAATAATTTACTCTGATCACAGCACAAGAGGAGCAGCGTCGCTCTGCACACAGCAGCAGCAGCAGCAGC
>JAUESE010000001.1:17541614-17577585 GCA_032274725.1 Malacoctenus triangulatus
GTTGCTCAACTCTGTTTTGCCGCCTTTTCCCTTCCTGATGCAACAGTTTTCTTTCAAGCGTTGTTTGAGTTCCTTCCAGTCACGGTTTCGCTCCTCGCGTCCTCAGGCGGAGTCAGAGGTGCTGGTAGCCAGCTGACAGCTGGGACAGCAGAGGGCCTGGAGGGGGTTTGAGGGCCTTATTGGATGCAAACCCTCATAAAACAAAGGACAGATGAATATGTAGCTCCATCGAGATTAACAACATGAACTGAAATGCATCTGAAATCGTGGTTTACTGTTTGGAAGATGTGATGCGTAAACTGGATGGTGGTTAGCGTCCTTTATTACATGGCTAATGTTTCTTTCTTTATACCCAATTTGTTTTTACACGTCCTTCCAAAAGAATTGAGTTTTTTCAAACTCTGTCCAAATAAATAGAGGCTTTTGGTATGAAGGGGGTGTTGGATTTCTCCTGGTACCCAGCCGGACTGCATTTTGAGTAACGGTGCAGGAACAGGGGGGGGCTGCAGCGTATCGGGAGGGGGGTGCGATTCTTTACAGTGCTTTGAAAGGCAGTCAGAGTAATTTTCTGCACATTATTCACACCCTTTAAACAAAAGGCTCCTCGCTCGTGACACATCGCAATCTTGGAAAACAAATTATGAGCTGGGCTTTTTTTTATGGACGCGGGACATAAAAAACGTACAGAGAAAAAAAAGAGAGAAAGAGAGAAAGCGTGCACGTTGCAGTTTTTCACGCGCACGGGAATGGAGTTAATGTTAAGTGGTCACGGCATCACGGCGGGGAGAGCTGGCAGCGCCTTTACTGTCCAAATTAAAACAGCAGAAATCACCACAACAATTGAGAACAGATTTTCACTCAAGGTGCCTTAATGACATTGTCAACCCCGGAGCCTGAAAAACACACACCGAAACACACGGCCGCGCACACAACTTGCTTGCAGGCCACAAAGCGCAACGAGAAAGGGAACGCTAAAGCTTCACTGCCGTCTCCTCAGTGAGCCGACGCCACGTTCACTCCGGTTACGTTTCGATGTGGAAGTTCATATAGATTTTTGTGTGTGTGTGTGTTTTTGTGTATGCGCATGTGTTTGGTCGGCATCAGAAAAAGCCGCGCCCGCTGTTCCAGTCTGTTTCCTCCCCATAAAAAGCAACACTTAGCACTTAATTCTCGAAGCAGTTCTGACAACATTATACAGGTTAGTTTAAGAGAAGAGAGGGAAAAAAAAAAACAAGGCCAGAGGGGGGGAAAAAAAATACAAAAAAACAACAACCTCAAAACGAATCAGTGAGGAGGAGGAGGAGGAGGGGGGGAAAAAAACGGAAGCCTGGTCACTCAGCTGGGAATATTCACAGAATTGTTTTTAACGAGTTAAATAAATTCTGCCGCAAATGAGGTGAGGGAAGGAGAGAGCGGCAGAGCAAGGTGGAGAGAGGGTGTGGGGGGAGACGGTGGTGGTGGGTGGGTGGGGTTGGGGTGGAGGGAGGTGAAGCTGGAGTGAGTGTTTGGCGTGGTGTTGGGAATATTTTACAAGCTGCATTAATGGCTGTTCTTAAAACGCAGCTATTAAGGAAGGGCTGTAATGTTGTATATCACGGGCGATTATGTTCACCTACGCGGGCTCGGCTCTGCGTGGCGAGGCGCTGTGTCGTGTCACACACACACACACATACACACACACACACACACACACACACACACACACGCAGGAATGTGCAGGCCGAGGCTCTTAAATGTGTGCTGGTCCAACACCTTTCGTGCAAACAGCAGCTTCCTCCTGCCCAAACAAACTGCGCTTCTTCTTCTTTTACTCCTGCAGATTTTTTTTTCTGTTTAGGAAAAAAAAACAACAGTCTACACTCCTCTGTGGACTGTTGTGTGCCACTTGACTGCCTTAACGTTAGAAAAACTGTTAAAAGTACACAACTTTATCGCCTTTTTCCTTCAGAGGTGTTTGTACACGGACAGGATGTAGTTTTTTATTCAACAAAGCAGTCGAAGTAAAGTGTGTAAGACTTGTTTTGAGGTCAAATACCACTTTCATCACTTGTATGTCAAGAGAGAGAGTCCGGTTTTATCTGTGAACAAGTAAACAAATGCACAGTGTGTGTAACGTTAACAAAACAAGTGCATTTTTCATGAGAATGTGCACCAAGACGGCAGTTTCCTTTGCCTCTTCATGCTCGGTCACTCCTCCTGCTTTGCGGCTGTAGCACTGTGATTTATGCACACACATGACTGTCAATACAATTACATCCTATTCTAAATAGGGGCCCACTGTGTGTTCACTGTCCTCCCGGTTGACACGCACAGCAACACTGGCCTAAGGAGAATCTGCGACACCCCGACATTATTTCTTCCCACAGTGACTTCTGAAGAAAAGCTTTATTGAACTGGCAGGAGGAGGGCCTGGAAAAGGATCTGATTGTGTTTCTAAGTTATAATCCATGAATCATGCATATATGAGAACAGAAGGGTTGGAAATATTAAGACATCAGGCAGTGCGGAGCTGAATATTTTCTTTGTTATTGTAGGCGCCAGTGCTTGCTCCTAGAGGAAGTGGTGGGTATTGTGGTCAGCAGCTGAGTACAGTATGGAATAGTCCCAGTGTGTGTACGTGTGTGTGTGTGTATGTGTGTGTCCTGAGTGGTGATTGGAGGTGTGGCCATCAGACTGTCAGCCTCCTCCGTCTTACTCCTCCCCCTCCTCCTCCTCCTCCTCCTCGTCTCTCCCTTCCTTCACTTTCTGCAGCTCTGCAGTCTCAAATGCTCCAATTAAAGTAATAATCCCCACACTGCATCCACCCATTTCACACACACACACACACACACACACACACACACACACACGGAAACAGGTATCTGTGGACACAGGTAAGCTCACATGCAGAAAAAACACACACCGCCTCAGTTCCTGCCCTGTGACTTCCCGCCTCCCCCGGTTGAATATCCTGATTATTAAGCAGAAATGTGCAGCAGATTTCTGAGGCTCTGTGTGCGACACATCTGGCCTGGGCCTTCAGGAAACGACTGGTTCACTTCACTCTTGTCATCACCTTCCAACATGTTTCTTTCACATTTCAATTTGGGAGCGGCACAGCAGGCAACTGCTGCACGCGCACACGTCGACACACACGCAAACGCGCACATAGACACCCACACCGGGGCGCACATCTGGGCATGCGCGCACGGACACAGACACACACACACACACGGTCTGCATTAGCGACAGTGGGAGTGCACTTTATGCTGTTACAACGCTCCATTTTCAGCCTCTCAGCTCCAAGGGGTGGGCTCTCTTCATCCCTCTCTTTCTGTATTTTCATCTCTTCCTCTCTTTTTCTCTCTCCCTCTCTCTCTCTCCCCTCACGGTCAGTGTTTTGTTGACAGTGGAAAACCTCTAAACCACCCGTCCACATCCATTTCAGGCTCGGTCAGTCCTGTGTGATGGTTTGAGGCTCTGGGAAAGGCATATTTTTCTATGTATTGTTTGTATGCGTGTGTGTGTGTGTGTGTGTGTGTGTGTGTGTTTATGTGTGTGTGATTCAGAGCAGCACCAACATAAAAGTCAATGAAACCTAAAACAAGTTCGTTGTTTGTCTGTAACTTCTCAACAACACTCTGAAACAATTAAGACGGACAGTTTGAGTGAGTTACTGCATCAGCTACTCTATGGTGGGAGTTTTAGCAAAGTGGGGGGGTCGGAGGTTACCGTGTTCATTTACAAACAGACCGCACTCTGCTTGAAGCACCTGTCTGGCAGTTTTGAGACCCAGGTTTAACATTTTTTCGAGGCAAAACAAACAAATTTAAAGAAACTCATTTGAGGTGATTTTGAGTGTCGCAAATGTTTTGTAGCATCAAGGACGCATCAGGATGGACCGTAATATATTACGATGATTTGTGATATGAATCTAAAGCTATGAAATGTCGCTTTCACCTCCATCTTCTGTAGATTAAACCAGGTATCTCCTCGCTGTGAGGCGAAAAAGCAAAACCACTTCGACACTCGTCAGTCCCAAAGATGGAGCGGTAACTTTGACGCTTCGTCAAAGCAATAAAGACTTTTTTTTTTGCATCCTGAATGTCAAAATGTTTCCACACGATGTGATAAACTTGAGGCACGCGTTTGTTGGTCCTTTAGTTGTTTCTTTTCCACTTTGGTTTCTCTTGGCACGAGCTGTCTTCACAGAACACACTTCCTCCAACAGTTTACAAAGATCTTTCACTGCAGTTTCTGCTCGATCTCGGCGTCGGCGCAACCCGATCTCTCTCCGGTTGGGTCTTGTCGGCCGTGTGATGTGGGAGGGAGGCGCGCAGCCTCAAATCCCCCCCCCAACCCCCCTCGCTGCAGCTCGACCCGATCTTGTCTGTTTAGAAACCGTGAAAATCATCTCTAATCAGCATCACTGAGGCGCAGACCGCAGAAACACGGGAGGGGTGAAACCGCGGCAGCGCGCGGGGCGCTGACTGATGACACGCCGAGTCATCTGTTAGGCCGCGATGACACGTCTGTCCCGATGAAGTCGTCGGATGCGTGACGACTGGTGATCGGGGGGGGGGTGGGGGGACGGGACGGGTTCCAGGGAGCCTGGTTTCGTTTCGGGTAATTGGAAGCACGTGGAGGAGCTCTCACACCTGTTTGTGCTTCATGAAAACTACCCAACTTTCCATCGTCTGAACTCTGACTTGAACACTGACAAGGAGATGAAACGCGTACGACAGAAGAAACCCCGAGAGACTGTTACCGCGTGACATATAGTGCATTGCTTTCTCTCTTCTCTTTCTTCTGCTAAAAAGTCTGATGGTTTAAAACCATAAACAAAGCAAATCAGGTACCAGTCGAGTCTGGAAAAGCAAAAAAAGGCTTTAAAATGATTCTGCACAAAGTGCAGAACAGGTCACAGTTCCTGTCTGCTCCCCACAACATAACAATGGTGTTATCAATGGCCTTTTTATTCGATGTTTTTAGATCAACCAGCATGATTGACTTTGCCCTCATAGTTTCAGAAACATATCTTGAAAATATTACCTTTTGCATCATATTTGATTAAGCTTTTCTGAAGGCTGAATAGATCAGAAAACACCTTCTCATAATAGATAACAATATTCATCCCTCGAGGAAAAACTGGTTTGGACACCACTCAATGACATGGAAAGGTGACCCAACACAGAAAACATACAGTTCTAAAAATATACACGCAGAAAAGGGTCTTTATCTCACCTGACAATTTGTCCAATGCTACACAATTCATTTAGCTGAAAATAACAGTTAATATGAAACAAAAATTACACTGCAAATAACCTTTATTTTCACTGTTTTTCCCCCTTAATAACCTCATTTCCTTCAAGGAAATGAGGGAAGGAAATTAGTGTTTGTTTTTTTCTGATTACCAGTTCAAATTCAAACATATTCTGCTTGCTTTAAAATATAACCAATCAAGCCAAGAAATCAGCCCAACTGAGAAGCTGAAAATCAATTTCCTGTTGATCACGACATCAATTAACCAATTAAATGTTTCAGTTCCAAATAAAAACCTTTACAGTCATTATTTTTTTGTCAACACAAAAAAGCATTTAGAAGTTTTCCAGCTGTGGTGTCAAAAGCTTTTCCGTGTGAAGTGCCCTCGCAACACTTACGTTGCAATCTGGCGCTGTATAAATGAGAGTGAAGCGAATTGAATTTGAATGAAATCTTTTTGTGGAAAATCTTCTGCAACCACAAAACAATGAACTTGCCAAAAGAAGAAAAAAAAATCTGTGAGTGAAAGAGGAAAAAAAAAATTGTGCAACCTGAGGAATAAGATGGCAAACAATTCACACAGCTTGAGTTCAGGTGTTAAAGACGTGCTGTGATGAGAATTCATCTTGTTTTATAACACACACACACACAAAAGCACCCCCCCCCCCCCCCACGTGCAATTCAGTAAAATGTCAGGGTGAAGAATGGGGCGTGCAGCGTATTTGGGTTTTGCTCATTTTTGACTGAAGCAGGTTTCCAGGCTATGCGGCGAGCGCCAGCGCTAATCTTCACAACCTCTTCACACTTCTTCAGCTTGTGTCAACAGCGCTGTGAGTCAGTTAGCCATTCATATGCTGCTACAGATGGTCCCATCCCTCTTCTTCAGCTCGGCTGCTGACATGATTCATGGGGCTCTGTGTCTTGATTTAGGGTCTCTTTCATATTTCTACTCGCCCACAGCAGAGGAGCGTTTCTGTGAGATACCCCTGAGGCAATGACCCTGGTCTGCCTGGCCTGTCCGCCTGAGAACGGGGAGGGGGGGACCGGGGGGGGGAGGACAAAGAGCTCTGCTGGGCAAAACTGGACTCGACACAATGCACACACACACAAACAAGCGTATGACTGCACAATATGCACGTCCAAGCTGAGGCCAACATGCTCGTTCAAAGGCAAACAAGTCCTCGTCTTTTTCACGAGATGAAGCCGCGGCGAAATGATAAATCAGGATTAGGTGGACGACCAAAACTGTGCAAATAAGCATTCGTTTGATGGCACTGAAAAAGGACTCCGCCAAACCATTACCAAACAAGTAAATACACCACTCTCCCCCTTCCCTTTTCTGCTCCAGCTATTACCCTGCTCTTAGTCTCACTCCCAAATCCAAATGAATTCTCGTGTCAGTAAAAATTAAACCGGCCGTCGCTGGTGATTGTTTACCCATTTAATCTCAGTTTGGCGAATCTGTTTAATAATAACCTCACAAGCTTCTTTTCTATCTGAAGTCAAAAAATTTCTCCAATTTAGCCTCTTTGGGCCTCAGATTGCCTTGTCAGAAAGGACTATAACGAAAGACTGTGCGCACCACTTCCTTATCGCTACCAGTAAATTACCTCAGGATCAGATACAGTCTGCCGACTCGCAGAAACTCCACTCAGCAGCCGCAGCGAGAGGGAAGGGAGAAGGAGATAGAAAAGAGGGAGCGAGGAGGAAAAAAGTGTCAAGACATGACAAGAGCGGGAGAGTAGCCCCATGGAGACTGATTTCAGCGGCTCTCAAAGGCCATCTGATGTTATCTAAAGATCATCTGCAGTCACCAACACTCGCCTTTTACAGTCTACTCAACAGCTGGAGTCAAGCGCCTGTCAGTCAAAACCTTCATAACCTGCAGCCGCCACAGAGTGGCTTTGTTTCCCCGCGTGCGATCCATCTTGAAAAAGTCAAGTCTTCCGATAAGAAATGTGGGAGACGTACACAATAAACATCCACAGCAAGACGTGAAAACATGTTCTGGTTTCATGGGACATTTGTAAATACACCAAAAAAGGGAAAACAGTAAAATAAAAACCACATCGTAGTGAGGAGACCACAAAAAAAACAACCCAATTTGTTTACTTTTATCACTCAACTTGTGCAACAATAACATTGCATTTACTTTCCACTATTTACATCTAAAGAAGTGAACTTTCAGGGGAGATCATACTGTCTTGTCACGATGGGGCTACGCAAGCGGTAAACACTTATCAAAACCTCAAGTTATTTCTGGATGGTCTATAATTTTGAGTAATTTTGTGTTAAAAGAAGAAAGAAACACATCTTTCACTATCTTTTTTTTCCACTCTGAGCACATGATGTTTTTCAAAGGGAGCCCGCAAAGTTCCTTTCAGTTGCAGATTTACCGACATAACCGACGTGACACCACAGAGTAGCAGCATTAGCTTTAGCCATGAAATCAGCTAGCATGAGGCTGCTTGTCGAAAAGACATGACATGGACAGATAAGAACACAAATCTGTGCAAAATATCCTAAAAGTTTGACATAAGATTGAAGTAAGTCAAGTCTTTTTAATACAATCTTTCTGAAACCTTTAATTTGTGATACTTATCATTTAATCACTGCTTCTGCATGACTTAAATGTGTCAATTTAAAAACTAGTTTCTTAGAAAAATTGATAAACTGGATTTTGTTTTTTTTAAACATCTTCATGTCTGTCCAGAGGTTCAGACTTTTATTTAAAGTCTGATTGAAAGGGTGTGTCAAAGACCAATATGTGATGAAACGTGAATAATTGTGAGGATTTTTTGAAAACAGCCTGAATTAAAAATGATCGGATGCCACTTTCATGCTTTGCCCAATCTGATCCTCTGGAAGGGGCCAGTTCAGGCCCGGGGAGACGTGCTCTACCTCCACAACCCACTTTGAAACTGATAAATAAAAAGTTAGAAAAGAATTGTTTTTTAAAAAGACGGGCAACTTGTCACTATTCCATTTACCAGGAAAATGTGGCACAGCAGCTTCAAAGAACTTGTTATCACTTTCTCTTCTGAAACCCAACTTTCAAAAACGCTGCGGCGTTGTCATGCAAACCACTTAACCCTGATCCAAATCGAAAAAAAACAGAGAAAGACAACACTTCAGACCGGGGGATTTCATTCCTTTTGAAAAATACAAGCCCATTTTGAATTTGACACTTTTCAGAAAAGTTGTGAGAGGGGCGTGCGCACCGCTGTGCTGCATCAGCTCTTCCTTTAACAACTCTGCAAGTGTTTGGAAACGGAGGAGACTGATTGCTGTTACTTGCGAGAGTGAATCATTTCCCCCTCCTCGCCTGGCACAACACTTCGGCCGCTTCAACAGTTTGGGGTCTGCTTTGTCATAGTTTTCATTTTTAAAAACGTGTCAAGTGCTTCCAGCGGGTGTCAGGTTTTGACTGCAGGCTGGCCTGTTCCCATCCTCAACGCTTTCGCTCCAAAGCAACACTGGAATATGTGCAGAACATGATTCATTGTCGGCTTGTAAGAGAGAAAATGAAACGGCGTCAAGGTGGCAGCTCATGTTGCCCTGACGATCTGCGACTATTGTTCTGCATTCGCAGAGCTTTTAGTGATTTACAAGTCACCAATACGATTCACAAAATAATGCACCCACATACCGACACACATGTTGGCCTAACGCGCTGAATGGTCCCGCTTCTCCTCAGATGTGGCACCCGCTGGGTTCAAAAGGAGCTTGAAATGTTATTCGTCAGACTTCAGGGGTCTTTTCTCTCTATCTTTGTCCATCTCAAATGAGCTCAAGACAGAAAAACAAAGAGGTATCACAGCATCTTGTTTATATTGCTTTTTCCTTTTCTGTCCTGCTGCTGTGGCCGCAGCAAAGCTGTTCACAGACAACATTTTCCTTCGCCCATGCAGGGAATCCTCGTGTCTGTTTCACAGCGCTGCCTAAGGAGCTGAAAATCACACTTTTCCAGTACTTCCGCTTGAACTGATCGTTTGTTCGTAATATGTATCAGAAGTTTTGTTCAGACGACTGACAGCGTCTTTCATCATTTCTACATTTTTTTTGTAGTTTGTCACTTTGTCAGAATGTTTTACGAAAGTAACTTTCACTCAGCTTTCTGTGATTTGTTGCTAATTACTTGACTAAAATTTGGCAATATTTTAATTTCACGATTGCTGAAATATCTCTGATGTTTGCTTTGCTTTGTCTCGGCTTTCCAAAACACGTCACTGGCATCAAATTCAAATTTGTTTGTCGTTTTAAATGTTGCTCATTGTCATAGCTTTATAATGCTGCAGGCTCTATTTTCCATTAAATATCAGCTGTTAAATATTCCAGTATCTTTGTAATTAATCACAATTTGTACCACAGAAGAGAAAAAAAAGGAAAATGCAAGAGAGAAAAAACGAACCACAGGAAGTGTATTGCCAAAACGTTCGAGTAAATTATGCGAATGTGTTATCAGTCATGTCTTGTGTGGTGATTTAATTAGCAATTAGTCTGCTAATTATTTCGTAAAACCAACAGCAACTCAGACTCCAGGAGTTGGAAACCAAATATTTCCATTTTTGAATCAAAACTTCCACTTTGAGTCACAAATTTGTAACAGTATGTGGAAAGGCAACATAATAAAAGAAACAAAATAAACACATTAATAGACTCTGAAATAGAAATTAACGATGTTTTGTAATCTTTAAATAGCCCCCACAATTTCTTCATGTCTCCACTTTTGCAAAACAAATTGTTTTTAAATATCCAGTTCTATGTAGGTTCAGGTGTTTCTTATACGTGTTAGTGACTGATCCTTCGAGCAGTTGTCAAACAAAATTATAAAGATTTTCTAGTTCCAGATTTAAGATGCAAAAACATGTCACACACGAATTTTTCTAACTGTCTGACATAGTTAAAGAAAATCCTCACATGCAGATTTTGTTTCACTCTCGGCTTCTTGCCGGTCAAAACATTGGTCTTCCAACTTGAAACAGACTCATCATTTTTTAAGTATTTCATAGGATAAATTATTCAAACGTGAGGACGACTGCAGCAGCAACAACCTAATTCCCCAGTAGGAATGAATAAAAACACATAAATGCTCGAAAACATACACTCCTTTTAGGTTTGAAATATGTTTTTCTTCTTCTATGTTTTCGAAAAAAAAAGGTCTTTCTTAGGATGTTTTTTTCTCTTTCAAACAAAAATATGAGAAAAAATACAAATAAAGATTGTGTAAATAAAACAGTCATTGTAACTGATGCATCATTAATTGAGTCAACATCAGCATGACGTTGGAATAACGCAGCCTGATTTTCCCACCGATGTTCAACCTCGGCGAATCTTCCTGCTTGTGTCGGCGACAATAGGAGCGGCGCGTCACTTGAGCGGCTCCGTTGTGCCTACGTATGATTAAGCTCGCCACGAGTCATCAGGATGCAGGCGGCGGTCGCTCACGTGCGTCGAGGGACTCTGGCTCTGAGCTCCAGACGTGCCTCGACTCCTCTCCGCAGCGTTGTGGGGAGCAGCTCCAGCGTGGTGGAACCGAGCAGATGGTGAACGTATGCGGCGCTCATGCATGTCATCATCACCTTCATTAGCTGAAGGTGACATATGACATCATCTGGCCCGCGCGCATTAAAGCTCCAGAAAGAGTTGTTTGCTTCTTTTTCTTCCCCCCCCTCCCCTCCCTCCTCTTCCTCATTGTGTCCGCGGTTCAAGGTTGTTGATGGGAGGTATTGTGTGTGTAATCATAATACCCTCCCCCTCCTGCGCGCGTGTGCACCTTGCGCCGGCTACTCCACCTCACGCCTCTCCCCCATTCTCGCCTCCTCCCAGCATTAAGGTAAATAAGGGCTTCCAGCAGAGAGCCAATGAGCACGGGCCACTGAGCAGAGATGCATGTTTGTGTTGCCTTCCTCCCAGGACCCCGCTCGTTTATCTTGGCTGTCAGGTAAAGGGCAGGCTCAGAGAAGGTGAAACTTTTTTTTCTCCCCCCCTCTTTTTTTTTTTTTTTTTTTTTTAATAAGGCCGGCTTGGTTTCCATAGAAACTGCAGGACAACATTACGGGGGGACAATGATAAGAGAGCGAAGTCTGGTCTCGGGGCATCCCGCAGTGTGCCACATAGCTGTAGCAGACATTTGTGTTTACGTCAGAGAAATGAAAGAGCTATTTAGATTAATTTTCCGGGAGCCTCCAGACTCAGACCTTTTACTGTGGGAGGGGAGATTAATGAGAACATATTCACACCTAGCTTTCAGCTTAGGTCAGGAGCTAAAAGGGAGGTTTTCAGTTATAAAGAGCTGCTGAGCCCACTGTGGGTACAAACTCCCCGATAACGCCAGAAAAGTCCTCAAATGACTGCCGTGCTTTTATGGATAAGGAAGTGACACTGCCGACTGTTTGATGAATGTGTGAAGGATGAAGGGGGGGATTTTCTGGCTACTGTAACTTTTTTTTTTTTTTTTTGCAAAGTTCTGGAACTAATGAGACATTAGTGAGCATCGAGGCTGCGATCGGAAGCTGTCAGTATCCCAATGAGAGCCGCCTACACATTAGGAAAATGAAAAATAAACAAACTGCGCAAGTAAAGAATACTTAATGACGAATACGTCTTTCAGTTGGTGGAAGTGAAGCCGGCGCCGTGAACAAATGAGAGGGGAATCAAAAAGAACAGAAGGTACCACAAGCACCGTCAAAGGCCTGCAGCCATGAGATTAAACGGAACAATGATACGGAGATACGGGAGTCTTTGTTTCCAGCTAAAATCCTGCGAGAGGGAAATTAAGTCCTTTCTGGAGCAGAACTCGACATGGTCCACGTGTAGTCATAAAGTCGATATGGAATCAGGCGCCCTTGATAAGAGCGCACGCGACTCTAATTCATGTGGAGACATGCTTAGAGCCACGGCGCGGAAAGTGCTGAATTCAACATTAGGCTCTCAGCTTTTATTCAGTATTCATCCCACCATGAAACTGCCTCAGCGACAGAGTAAAATACACGCTGACACAATTCTCTGAACACAAACCAAATCCAGAAACAGACCTCTATTGTTCGTGTCTATTACTGAAATCGCTCTATTAGGTTATTGTTTACTACTCCTGCGGAGAACCGAGAAAACCGCTATTGTGATCAAAATATTGCTGAGTTCATGTGATTTAATCAGCAATTTTTCCTTTTTTCTTCACAATTGCTTTTGTTTAAGAATCGACTCCGACCAAACACGCGTCACTCACAAGGAATTTTACTTGTTATTGGGGATACGGGACGCGACGCCTCTGCTCCAGCTTTAGGAGCATTAACTTCATATATTTTCCGCCTCTTCTTTCCTGCTTTTTTCTCCCCCCACCAGCCGCTGATTTATATAGAAGCTAAAGAGGAAGAGTGCTCCGTGGGGAGCGGGCGGGTGTGCTCGACGGCAGACAGAGGCGGTCTGATATCGCACTCGGGGGGTGACGGTGTGCGTGCTCTGACAGCTCATCAGCGGACAATAAGGCCTTGGCTGTTAATGTCTGGCTACCTGGCACACTGCAGGGTCACAATCTGCTCCAGATGCTGGAGGCAGGCGTCCAACTTGTGGTGACGGGGGGGGGGGGAATCGGTTCCCGAGAAGCAAAAGGGAGTGGACTCGCTGAAAAATGAATGGGATGAGGTGCTCGCACACGCGCACGCGCACGCGCACAAACAGACATGATCGCACGAACACGTGCACCACCTGCCAGCAGCCAACTGGATTCACTGCCTCCTCTGTACCGTGGTCTCACTGGCGGTCTCCGCAGCAACGTGGGGGTTAAAAATCAGAGCGCAAACAAGTGAAATCTCATCTTTCTCGAGAGCTAGATTGAAAACGTATCTGTTTGGAGCAATCGTGCGTTTTACGAGCACGCAGGGCTCAGGCAGGCGGAGGCAGGCGTGCGCTCGGACACACACGGCGATATGCAGATACAGGAGGGACTTATGAACTCAATTTAGTCAGCCAGACAGAGTTCTTGATTCTGTCACTTGGGATAATCGTCAGGATGTGGTCCTCTGACCGAGACCTCGCGTCTAAACCCATGCAGGATATAAGGTCATGTTGGAGTGGAACTCTAGCCATGCAGCGCCCAGACCTCAAGTGCTCCAGTGGTTTTGTGGTTATCTGCAGTAGCCAGCTGTCGCAATACGGAGGAGCTTTTCAAGAACGTCCCCTCTCCTCTTCCTCTGCCTCTCATCTTTCCACTCTCTCTCTCTCTTTCTTTCTCTCTGTTCCAATCAAATCTGTCTCATCAGCCTCCAACTCTGTCCTCTCTAATTCCAGGAGGTGTAAATTTTTCCACTCTTGTTGTGTGCACACGTCTTAGTTGTGAGAGGGAGTAACAACCGACCAATTACATTTAGCTTCATGAGCTCCAGTTCAAGACACCAGATTAGCCAGTTGGTTCGCAGACAGCAGGGAGGAAATATCTCTGTTCAATCGAACACAACTTCACAAAGTGTTCGTGGCCCTTGAGGTACGAGAGAATCTACACCTCATTTATTTTAAGTTGTGTCTTCCTTCATGGAACAAACTCTCCTACTTCCCTGCATGAGAGTGACTAAGAGGACAGCTATGCATAATATATTTGACAGTGCATGTTTAAAAGGTTATTCCTTTCCTTTGTAAATTAGGTCAGTTCATCACTGCAAGTAAACAGAGGAGGAGGCGGCCAGACTCGATGTTCCGCAACGTGTCTGTTTATCACTTGAATTTTGTTTTCTGTCTGTCAATGTCACAGTCAACGTCGATTTTTTTTTTCTTTAAAAATCGCCATTCTACAGCATTTATCATCAATACTGACGCAGGGGGGACAGTGGAGTGATCGGCGGACTGGCATGTTTTTGATGTGTGCATAAAGCAAAGTGCAGAGCTCCACCTACTGGTGGGACGAGGAGACGCCCCCCTGCAGCAGCAGCAGCAGCAGTGAAGCAGCAGAGCGGACCCAAAGCCCGAGTGTTTGGATTTACGACTGTAATGACCACAGTCATTTCACTGAATGTGACACCACTGCTTCGCCAGCAGGTTTATTAATGGATGTGGAGGGGGGCATGCGATGTGCACCCAACAAAGATAACCAGCTGTGATATTATGTTTATTTGAGGCTGAACATCTGGAAAGCTCTTTAATTCATGTGGCACGAGTTCGAGATTATTCTTAGCGCTCATGTCTTGTGGCCTCATTAACACCCAATAAGGGGAGATAGACTAAAGATATAACCGTTTTCACCTCGCCAACCTAAGACAAACTGAGAAACATTAATTTATTATTTATTCCACTAAATACACAGATGCCACAAGTTTCATTGGTGAAAACAGCGAGAGGTTTGCAGTGAAAACTCCACCTGCAGCTATTTCATCACACCCCATCTGGGATCACGAATAAAAGACAGGATTTGAGTGAGAAGCCCCAAAGAGGAGAGTGTGTGAAGATTAAAAAAAGGATTTCCAAGAAAAGAAACAACAAAATTGATGAGTTGTTAAGTTGTTTGAGGCAACAGGGAAAGTGAAGATTGATGTTTCTGGGGAGCCTCCGCTAACTTATTGTTAGTGATTTGAAGCTTCAGAAGTTGGACTTCATGGAGAGCGAGTTTAACTCAAGCGTTTTGAAACGGTTTGAGATGTGGAGATCAAGATTTTGTTTCATGTCAGTGGTTGGCACAAAAAAAAAAGATCCTACAGCCTCTGCTGGGGGGCCACGAAGGGTCACCGACTGTACATAAGTGAAAGTGACACCACGTCTTATTCTTCAACACGTTTCCCACAAACGGGAGAACCATGTGGACTTTGCTGCGAGACAAGTGCGTTTCCTGTGAAGGGTGGGATCTCCTAAACTCTTGACGCTGCTTCACTGGATTCTTACAAGCAGAGCTTCGATGCTGTTATTTTATTTAAGCCAGGTCAAATCACCCGGGCTTCACATCTGGAGGAAGGACAGAATAAAAATGAACCAAATGAGGAAACACGGGCAAATGCGAGAAACAGTCACAAGAGAAACCCAGTATGAATATCAGAGAAACAAGCAGGAAAGCACACGCTCACATTAAGGGAGTCAATCTGTCCCTCTGCTGGCTGTCAACGCACTGCAGAGAGGTCTGCGCCAGAACTGAGGCCTCCTATTACCATGTGATTAACCTCTTCACGATTAACCGGCCAGCAAAGACACGGGTAAGGTCAAAGGTCGGCGTTCAGACAGCCGTCCGCGCATACAGGGCGCCCTATTAAATTGGAAGGCCACGCTCAAATCTGCCCGCCTGTCTTCAAGCATCTTTTTGAAACAAACGCGGGTCATTCCTGCCACCGTGCTCACCTCTCGGTGTTAAATTCTACCAGCATGCAAGGTCAGTTGCCTTATTATTGTAAAAATACCCCCAAAAAATTGTTGTACACAATTAGAAAAAAAAAAGGCTCTTTGAAAATATAAACACTTGGCCAAACACCTGGTGTGTGCTGGCAGCCGTGAGACAGACTGCAGGTGGGGAGGAATTAAAGCCAGCCTACACCGGAGGAGGTAATCATGAATAAAACATCACACTCTTGTACTTGTTGAGGCTGTGGCTTTTTAGCACTGCTATAACTCCTGGTTGTTTTTGACCCACTGGTAGGAAGAACGGGGGAGGAGGGGCGGCGTTTGTAGTAAAACGCACTCGAAAGTAGATTTGCTGCCTCAGACAAACTTGAGAAAAAGTTTTAAAATGTGGTCTTGAGCTGACAATGAACCAGCTGGTAAATGGACGGCAGCTAAACAGGACAATGGACTGCTGTAATCTCTTCCCATGACTGACGCAATTTTGTCTTTGTCAGTCGGTAACTCCAACGGTGACGAGGAAGAAATTGTGGCAGCGCTAAACTGGTTTCGATCTTTTCCCAAGACCTCACCGCCGCCACCATGACTGCGATGTGCACGCGTGTGTGCGTGTGTGCGTGTGTGCGTGCGTGCGCGCGCCCTTACAGAGCAGCAGCTCATGGCAACCTGCCATTCCCCTCACTGTGAGTGTATCCATGACGAATGGAGAAAGCATGTGGGAATGAGTTAACCTTTCTGTCCGGACGAGGACAGATTCTCCGGCCTGTTTGAGGGATGTTTTACAGTTTAATTTCTTCAAACTCTTGATGGCCAAACACATAAATCTCGAGAACCGTCTCATTCCTTTCGCACTGTCATAAACGTTAAGACAAAACAATCTCCGGATCCCGTATAACCTTATTTTTGGGATGTATATAGATGGCAAAAAATTTGATACGGTATTTGAGAAATTCTGCCATCTACACAAATAACATTTTACTGGTAAAAATAGGAACTGGAGCCCCTTGCCAGTCTGTTCGTAACAGCTTTTACAGCAAGGAGATTTCCAGATCAAGTTCAGGCTTGAAGCTTTCCCTGTACACAAGTTTGCACCCTGTGTGTGGGTTTTCTTTGGGTTCAAACTGACCAAGTGAGGTCGGATTGTGACTCTAAACCTTCATAATATCTCCGTGTTTGCTCTGTGATGGACTTACAACCTGCCCAGGGTTTGATGTCTGCTCTTGCCTTTGACTTTTACCTCCAATGCATTGAAACCCTACATCAGATATATGAAACATGAATACATTTTCTTCAGAGCTACTGTAAATATCTTTTATTTTACCACGGGCCCACATGACAGGAATACTTGCATGTTAACGAGGTCGCCCGCGGAGAGAAACCCACAGAAATACCATCGACAACTGAACCTCCTCTCAGCACTTATGGAGCTTCTCAAGCATCTTCTGTCTAATTGGATTTTTAGCCCGCAGCTGTTTTGAACAAAATCATCTTCAAAGGTTCAAACGTACAGTACCTGCCGAACACCAAATGGCTGCAGACAGATCGGATACTGGCTGATAAACATGACAGAGGATCTCAGCGGCAGCTGTCTCCTTTAGGAGTCGGCGGAGCCTAAAAACAGAGTTAAAGAGGGAGGGAGCGCACTAGTGCTGGGGAGACCAGAGGCAGCGTTGGCACGCTGTTGTTGACAACAGTTGTAGAGTGGCACGGTTTAAACGTCGTTGTCACGTTTCTGCGATCATGATGCCCCGTATCATGAATAACTCATTAAAATCAGAACATTGTTAAAAATGTAATGCATGATGCTCTTCAGGGAGAGCTGCATACATGCCTGCTAAAACCACCAAACAAGCCAAAAAACATGTTTCGAAGGAGTTTGTAAAGTTCTCAAACTGTGGTTAAAAGAAGGCATGCGTGACTGTTTGACACAATAAAGACCCAATAAATAAAGATGATGAAACATCCCAGTGTCTGTAAATTGATCGGCCCCTTTTTTTCGGCTAACTCGCATCAGTTTTACACTTTTTTCCCAATCGGAACAATAAAAAAATCATCATCCTTGTCACAGCGCCGGTTTCATGGTGGCGATGTAAGATTACAATTAACTCCAAAAATGCTTATCGATTTATTCATTTATCACTCTTTCGCATTGTACGAGTGTGTTAGCGACAGCCGAACTAGAAAACTGAGGGGGGAAAAAAAATCCGTTCAGCAATCTGCCCCTGAAGCGGGACCCCGTCGTCTACATTCAGAGAGGCATTGAGATGAAAGCCGCTTGTGTTCTTCCTCTACGATCTTATCTGATTGTTCTTTATCTCTTTGTTTACCAGGGACCCAGATGAGGACATGCATTAAATCTCCCTTAAATCCTGGGCCCCTGTGTCATGTTTTTTTTTTTTTGTGTGCTGGCCCTTTTTTATTAAAAAGACAAAGCTCTGATGAGCTCACCACTTCTTTAAAGCCATAAAACAATCTGCGCCAGCGCGCACAAAGAGCTGTTATAAAAGGCACCCGTGCACACACTCTAATGTACAGGTTCTCACACACACACGCACACGCACACACACACACACACACACACAGCAACCGAACCAATCGTTTAAGGTCTCTGAGGCCTCGATAAGCTTCTGTAAATCAGCCACCATCCGGCAGTGAGTTTTATTCCCCTCTCTCTCAGTGGATGTTGGGTTATGACCCGTAGGCAGGAGGTTATTTATTGCTTTTGTCTCGGCTTGTGTTGACTCCCAGCCACTCATCTATGGTTGTAGGCTAATAGAAAGCAGCACAGGATTGCAGATCTGCAGGAAGCCAGCTAAGCTGCGGGGGCCTTCGCTCGATTCCCTCAGAGGAGCCTCGTCTCCCACGATGCTTAATGTCTCTCAGTCATCTCCCTGCTCCTTCTACTCTTTTTTTGGTAATAACAAAATCAAAACCAAGCTCAGCTGCGAGTGAACTCGAGGTGAACAAGTCTCTATCAATAAGTATTAGCATGAACGTGGAGGAGAGAAAGGAGGGTTAAACGGCTGAGAGACGCCCACAGACCATAAACATTTCCCAAAGGCTGCTGCCAGAGATGATAGACAGCCTGCAGCCTGCCGGCCTGCCTTTTTTCCTCCAGCACATAAGAAACATCTCTATTCCCAGAGACGGCTGTCTCCTTTGTAATGGGAACTTGGGGTGTTGTGGCGGTAAACAGCGAAAGATGAAAAGAGTAAATTGTCAATGCCAGAATGAAGCGTGACCTTGATACACTGTCTCCATAGTAATGCCATTTTTGATGAGCGACGCCGGCCGCATATTCTTAAGAAGTCTGTAAATCTCTTTGGGAGCTTAAAAAAAAAGAAAAGCTGTGAAAGACCTCCTTCCCCTTTTCTGCGCTCCTCCCTTCCTCTCCTCACACCGTGCTGTGAAACAATCTCCACACGCCTGTCATACTTTACAGTGGACCGCCTAACCCAAACTGGCAACTCCAACCTCTCCGCGGTTGTGAAATACAGGCCCACCTGGCGTTTCTGCAGCGCTGACAGCAGCTGACAGTTAAGAGGAACAACCACAGACTGAAGATGTATGAAGGGGTCCTTGAGTGATGACAGCAAAGGTAAGATCGAGAGCTCGGATGTAATGGAGACAAGGCCGCTGACTGATACCATGAAAGGGGCCAGTTTGTCTGCTCCAGTTCACCACCATTCATATCCAAGATCTATGTCTGTGGGCACTAAGCACAAATAGATGAATTCTTCATCAGTGTCATCTTTTTTGCAGGGGCAGTATATACTTGATGGGAGACCGTGTGTGTGTGTGTGTGTGTGTGTGTGTGTGTGTGTGTGTGTGTGTGTGTGTGTGGGCGGTGTATTTGACCCGGGTCAAGTGTTGAACACACAGCCTCGTGGTGTCAGGATTGATCAGCGAATAAAAAAAAATCTCTGGAGCTGAAAACTTGTGACCTCTGGCAAGCGGAGGTCTCACTGAAAAGGTCAAGCATGCATTCGCATTTAGCCAGCATTACATCGGCCGTCTCACTCTCCTAATCAGCAAGTTGAACTTTTGACCCCAGCAGCTGTTGCACAGGGGGGACATTTAAAACTTTGTCCATGACTAAACAGCGAATTATGATTGCGATACCGAGACTTTGTTTTATGCCAAAAGTACAGCAACAATCTAACGTATTTTGGTGCTTATCTGCTTGTATTATGCTTTTAAAGTTTCAACAGTTTTCTTTTTGAAAATCCCAATTTGTACTTGAATGTAATTAAGGATTTCTTTGCACCTTTTCGAGAATAAAACCGGTGTTACCTTTCTGAACTGAAGTACAACACACAAAGGCAGCATTGCTTCAGTTTAGAAAAGCTTTGGCAGGATGCTTTCTGAGAGGCTCATAATCCTTCATCGCCTTTGAGAGATGCTCAAAACCCTTCTTTGACTGAATTCGTCTCTCAAATTAGCAGGGAAGCAGTTCACAGCTAACCTTTTTACAATTTCAGTTCCATTCCAGCAGGAGAGCCCGTCACCAGACGCAAGTTCACTCCCACACAGCTGATCGGCGAGGCCGCCGTAGTACGTGCGGTACAGACGCAGGCTGTTCAGAAACTCCCTGAAAGCACAAAAAAGTCACGTGCAGGCGGTGATGTTTTTCATGGAATGACTGTAGATTTGGCAAATTAAAACCAGAAAACGAGACTTGTTTCTTTGTGCATTGGTGGTTTCTCTGTCCTGCTTACCTCCTCCTAACAGCGAGTGAGTCTCCTGACGCTCTGACAGGAGCTTTAAGAGGGATGGATTCTCTGCTGCTGCTGCTGCTGCTGCTGTGCTGGATGTTGACTGACTGTGCAGGCTTCCTGCTTGGTGGGCCACACAGTTTATGCACCTATTACCCAACGAGACAGACACAAATTGAAGTCTAAACACTTGGGCAGGAACATGCATTTTGGGAGTTAGCAAATCTTGTTAAACTTTATTGGCACATGACAAATAGGACCAAATAGATGTCTGAGTGGCAGATGTTTGTACGAAGGCCATTAGCTCAGCCAAGCCTATCTTCTCCAATTTCTGGATGCACCCGCATGTGCAGTGTGTGTGGCGGCAGGCTCCCTTGTTCGCCACAAGATGGAGCTGTGGTGTCTCAATTAGTTCAACAAAGTCAGTGTCATCCAAGGACTTCTGTTCCAGGCCTTCATTTTACCATCTGAGCATCAACAAAGGAGGAAAGCCACATGAAAATAAACATGGAGTTCAAAGCTGAAATTTCACGGGGGATGATGATGGCGATGATTAATAAAACCACGAATCAGAGAGGATGAAAAGTCGGGCCAGGTGTCTGCTGAGGTTCCAGTCGCTTCACAGCAATTAGTGAAGGACAAAAGTGATTATAACGATATTTGAACCTACTAAACTTTGCATTATGTTATCTAAATTGAAAAAAGAGGGTGCAGTTGCTCTTTGTCGGAAGTACTTGGAATGAGTAATAAGTAGAACATGCAAACTCGACAAATTCCCAACCCACAACCGTTTTGATGCAAAATAAAATCTCTGGAGGACTTGTTTTATTTTCATCTCCTCTGACTTTTCCTCCAAACAGATCATTTGCATAGTTTTCAATCAGGCATTGCCGACAAAAATAAATCCCTCATTACGAGCTCAACCTGTGCTGAGAGACGGGGTCCGTTCTTCTGAGCGTAGCCGACGGCGTCGCGAAGCAGCGCGTGAATCCCCAGCAGCACTTGTTCCAAATCCTGGGGGCCGTGCATCCTCGCCGACAGGCCCTCCAGCGAGCGAACGAACTCCCTCCAATGGACGTCAATCTCCGCCATGCTCGCCAGACACCCCCGCATCACGTTCAGGCAGTAACCCATGCAGGGCTTGGACTGCGTGAGGCCCTGTGGAGGGGAACCGCGGTGAGATCAGAGCTGCAGGAGGAAAGTCTCATTATTTCTAATCGATACACTCACCGCAGAGCTCGTGCATTCATACCTGGCAATGAGGGCAGTAGTGCATCTTGAGCAGGGCCCGCCTGCACTCGCGGCTCAGCTGTAAGTGGTCCGTGGTATTGATGACCTCGATGCCGAGGTGCAGCGCTTGGAGCAGGAGCTTCCCGGAGACGCCGGAGCGGGCGATCTGATCAGCCAGGAGGCCCGGCGCCCCGCCGAAGGGCCTGACCTCGCGGCTCAGCGACCTCAGACACTCGGCGTAGCTCGGTGATATATCGCTGAGCCCTGGGTTGATGAGGCGATTATAGACCAGTGGGAAGAGAGCGTCGAAGAAGCGCTGCACCAAATCGTCCACATTAAGCTCTGATCCCAGCAAGAAAAGGCCAATGTCGGTGAAGAGCTCTCGCACGGCGCCCGCCGCCTGGTCGGCCATGTTGCGGTACGACTCCTGCAGGACGGCGTTGGTGTGATTCTCAGCCTGCCGCATCAGGATCTCGAAAGTCTCTGAGAGATCGAAAAACGAGAAGAAAGAGAGAAAATAGTCGGAATTATCACAGAGAGACCGCAAATCATTTCATGTCATCATCACATCTTTAGAGTTAGGTTGCTCTGACTGCCTGTTGAGACCCTGAGAGGAAAGAAAAAAAAATCTGGTAATCATAATGGCTGAAGTGCTTTTCACGCGGACACAAAGAGGACTACATACACAATGCAGCGCCCCAACTGAGTTTCTACTTCCATTAACCCAGAGCGAGGAGGAGAAAATAAGGAGTGGGTCTCCAGGGTTCCCAGCAGGGGCTGAAGCCCCCCTGCATCTTCATCGAGAGAGGAGAGCCCACGGAGGGAAGCGATTTGTTCTCTAATCAAACATCGAGCTGACAAAAGAAGAATAGAAAAGAAAGAATCGAAACTGCACTGGAGTGGAAACTGCTGTGATATCATACGAAGGGAGCAAAGGAATACTTACTGTTTAAATAGATCAACCGTTTTTAATCAAAGCAGTGGAACAGCGGGGGGGCAGAGGTTAGGTGACTGGAAGGATTCAATGATGAGAGAAGGTTGAGAGAAATTATGGAAAGAAGGAAAATTACCAATAAGTTACTGAGACTAAAAAAGATACTAGTCATTTGCATTTCATCTGAATAGAAGCACACATTCAAAGCAACAAGCCTGATCTCACACAGTGGCCAAGCATAAGCTTATGACCACTGACTGGTGAATTGGATGTGTTTGTCTTTATTATGGCTCCTGTTGGTGGTTGCCAGCAAGTGGCAGCCACATTCTGTCTTCATAATTGAAGCGTTAGAAGCAGGAAGGGGAATTTTGTCAAGCTGGCTTTGGGGTTTGAGCAAGTCTGACGAGAGCAAAATTGTGTTGCTCCTCTGCGATGTTCGGTCTCAATTAAAAGTGGTCCAAGGAAAGTCAAATGATCCGTTCCAACAGGACTGAACCGTTCAGGAGATCTTATTGGAGCCTCATGAACATGAAGCTTCTACATCGGGCAGTAGTTTAAGATTACATTACTACTTTTACGATTACTACTACATTCATTTTACCAGCATGGAATACTGGATGTTAGGATTTCACCTCAGTGGTCAGTTAAGATTCTGTCTATCAATTTATCCATCAATCTTGCAGGTAGTTGACCACACTGTTATGGCTGATTGGTGTGAAGAGCCGAAAAAAAGATCAACTCATAAATTGTAGTTTTCTGCACAAGTTGCTCATTAAACATTTCCTGATTTGCATCTAAATGAGATGTAGAGATGAGAGCAATGTGCCAAAGTCAAGACAACACCTGCAGTCGCTGCATAACGATGCAAGAAAAAAGGAGCCGACTCGTGAATACGACACTGGTCTCACTTCCTTTGACAGCGATAACCTCCACCGAGTGCTTCATTAGGCTGCTGATCAGAGCCGCGCAACTTTCGGGATGTATTTTTGAACGGCTCTTCCTGGCATAACGGCTTGAAGCTCTGCGACTGTCAGGATGTCTGGCCTCAACGACTCTACTGGGGTCAGTCAAAACGCAGCCGTAATGGATTCAGGTCTGAGCTCTGACAGGAAGACTGCAAAAAAAGTGGACCTCATTTTACTTTTAAATGAACTCTTCTCTTGTCGTACGACTTCTAAATTATGGATCTTTGTCCCTCTGTTGTTGTTTTTTGTACCTAAGTTTCCAATCAGATGATATTCGCACA
The DNA here is from genome assembly GCA_032274725.1 of Malacoctenus triangulatus. Lineage (NCBI taxonomy): Eukaryota > Metazoa > Chordata > Actinopteri > Blenniiformes > Labrisomidae > Malacoctenus > Malacoctenus triangulatus. The sequence goes on from JAUESE010000001.1 coordinate 17,565,292, forward strand.
ATTCAAGAAGAAGAATTGGGGAAAAAATCCATTTAGGTTACATTTCTTCCCTCACTTAACAGGTAAAAATGAATTCCCTTTTCTGAGGCCATGTGGCACATTTGGGTCTGTTCAGATACAGACTCGAAATCACATGCAGAAAACTCCCAAGACCAGACTTGTACAGAAGGACGGAGAAGCATCATGTTGCTCATTTGCCATTTAACTGCACCCAGCGCTGTCAGCAGTATTTAGCTGTGGCTGTGAGTGCGTCTCGGTGGGTGAGCTTTTATTGCAGTCGGGAAAGCGAGTGAGTAATGCAGCGACCCATCGTCCCACAGAATATTGTCCTTCGTCAAACATACACTCCAGGAATCAAACAAGCTCGAAATGTAAAATGATGGAAAAGTGAACCGAAGGCCTTGGCATTTTGAAAGGTTAGTGTAGTCAAGCCCACAGTCACAGGAAGTGTCAAAAAAGCATATTTTAAAAAAAAGCATCAACAGAAATGACTTTTTTGGGAGAGATTGATCTGTTTTTCTGAAGGGTAACAACAAAATATCAACAACAGAATGCTAATCCTTTGAAAACACTATAAGGCAGCTCTGTGTGTGTTGCTGAAGATGAAGGAATAATCTCAGTACAATAGGAAATGTTTCACTGGAGGAACAAGTCAAGTTTTTTTTCTCCAGGTTTTTAGTCTCGGCTAATACCTGAGCCATGGCCACTCTCACATCATGTGCTTGTCATGGGTTGGTGAGGCAAGAGTCAGGGTGAACTCCTCGAGCTGCCTGGGGGGGCCGAGCGTCTGAGAAGGGAGGGGGGCAACCGGGGTGATAAGGGCTTAGACGGTCCAGTGCTGTATAATATGCAGCGATGTGGAAAGATTGACCGAGAAGCCCCCCTGGTGAGGGCGACTATGGGGGGGGGAACAGAGGAAGGGGTCCGGCATGCCTGCAGGCGAGCCGTCTCCGGCGGCGGCGGCGGCGGTGGAACGCGGAGGTGCCCGGCAAACTGGATCTGATCTCGAGGTCTCCTCTGATCTCTGGCGGATGTGAACAAGATGTGAGACTCAAAGATGAGTGTTTACGTGCGATTGAAAAGGAGGAGGAAGAAAAGCTGCGCCTCCCACACAACAAGCACCCTGGTCAGAGTGCAGCACGAAGCACGCGGCTCGAATGTGTAAAGAACAGCGCAGACAAGAGTGTCAGCTGTGAGAGTGAAGCGTAGTACTCCTGCGCGCGTTCCTGTGTGTGTTTGATGCCAGGGAAAAAGCAAGAGGAGGAAATATGCACACAGAGTACAGTTGGTGATTATTGCAGCCCTCAGGTGTACGAAGCAAAGCAGGCAGAGTTAGGAAGGGTCCCACAGGGATTACGGTGCATGCTTCACGGAGGGGGTTTAACCACATTAGATTACCAAGTTAATGAATCCCACCTGTCAAACCATATAACGCGTATCCGCAAGGTAAACAAATTTATCTCAGGTTTTATCTCCCGATCTCGTTTCTCTCCGACTTCCCAAGACGTCGATCTCGACATCGAGACACTCGCAAATTCTTCCTCGAACAGCGAGGGGGATTCAAACATAAAAAAAAAAAAAACCTGAATGATCAGTAATTCTGCTCCCTCAACGACTCTGCTGCGTCCACACAAAAGTTGCAACGTGTCCAAGCAGTGTTGATGATGTTCTGTTTCCACTTGAAATAAGCTACAAAAAGAGGAAGCTCACACTTGGGGGGGGCGCCTCGTCCGACGGCCACGCTCGAGGGTTAGCCTGAGGACACGAACAACATGAGGAGGAAGAAAACGTGGGGATAAAAGCAGGAAGAAAAATATTCAAGCAATGCAAATCTTTTACATTTTAAGGAGAGAGGAACGTTAAGCCGCGGCCGTACAGCGGTGAGGTGGTTCGCACGGATGCTTGACAGAGCTTTTTGGTCAGGAGTTTGTTTGTCCTCTCTGTGCAGATCACTCGAAATGACATCTAGATCACTCTGGAGGACTCTTAATTGCCAGTCTCTTGTCTGTCCCTCAATGTTCATTTTGCAATCAACTACTGAATCCCGTCCTTTGCTCAACATGTATGTAAAGCTTATCACTTCAGCTTTTCTTTCTGTGTACTCTAAATGTGTCAAGAGTGATGAATCTCCTTCAGCTTGTCTTTGTTTTCAGCTCACAACTCTGATTTTGGTTCAGCTGTCACCAACCTCTAGTTACCATGTTCTTGATGCTGTTTTGTACATTTTCAGATGCAATAGTCCTGATATATCTCAACCAAAACGGTGTCAAAACAACAACAAAAATACCTCTACTTAACTACAGGTAAAAACAGGAAACTGAGAAAGTTAAAGTATTTGTTTGCCTCCATTAACACTTTACTAGTTAATGGCAATCTTTACTTATTATTCAAGGTTTCAGTATTCAGAGAGGTTTGTGTGTGCTGTTGTTGGGAGCGTGTCTGAGTGTGTTTCAGTCTGTTAATGACGTTGTGTCTGTTCAGCCTGTGTGTGTTCCGGGTGCTAATGACCTCGCTGATAAGAGTGAAATGTTTGCATTTCTGGTGACGGGAGTAACACCAAAAGAAAAAGGGCTGAGCCAGCTCGATCGAAAACACCGCCGACTGACTTGTTGTTTTCACTATCAGCTGGCAGCAGCTGGACACACCGTGTAAAAAAACAACGCAATAAAACAAATTACAGTACATGTCCGTGCGCACGTGTGTGCAGATATGGGTTGATCTTCAGGGACTGGAAAAATGTCCTGACTTCGCGATTTCCAGAGAGATGTTTTTATAAGTTAACCTGATTCCTGAAACCAAACACAGTCGAACTGTTTGCAACAAAGCAATTTTAAGGACAGAAAAATCAATTAGATATTTAGGAGAAACGCAAATCAACACAGTCAAGCACAGAATAGCACAACAAAGAAAACAACATTTGGCTTGCTCCTCACTTTGTGGTCATTTATCAGCTATTTATTAGAGCATGATCAGCACTTTGAGCTGGCTGAGGAGCCACACCAGTAAACAACTTCATAAATGTCCAAGTCTCCTACTGGCAGTGCAGATAAACTCTGATCTATGAACGCTGCATGTTGTTTGGAAGCTCAAGTGATCCTGGCTATTGTCCAGAAATATATCGGCTATCAAACTGATTACAAAGGCCCTTCAGTTAAGTTCCCCCACAGATAAGCTCTTCCCGCTGTCCGAAGGGCTTTTAAATTAGGTCCCATTCTCTTCCTTGTTCCCATGATTGTTGCTCTTCTCATTTTCTTTAATGTAGGATGATCTGGTTAACTGTGACAGCGGTAGCTAAGTGAATGATGAGGCACACTTGAGGTCAGGTCCTTTCAGTTGACTGTCAAGTAGAAAATGTGCCTTTCCTCCATCCACTTTTCAAAGGAATTAAATGAAGTAGCAGTGAATCAGTCTTGCAGAGTAATTTTTACATGTTGTCTGTGGTTAGCTCTTAAACAACAAAATGACACGTAGATTCAATGACTTATTACGAATAATCATGAAGTCATCGCAACATTTTTAGGAAAAGTAAAGAGATGTGATATCAGATGCTGAGAAATATTCGTCATTTTTACTGAAATGTACAATTAAAAAACGCGGCTTTAAAAATGTGACGTGCTCTAAAGAAGAATTCGCTTCTTCTGCCACCAGAGGGAGACATTTTTCACTGTAAAATGCATACGATGGAAGTGAGACTGTTGCACACGTGTTTCATGCTCCTTTTAATTATTGCCTGACATACCGTCACACTCTTTCATAAATGATGATAATCAAACACACAAAGAACATCAATGGAAAATGAAACACACACAAATATAAAAATGCTTTGAAGTGGGGGTTTTTTCAAAAAATGTTAAAATATGTCAAAATTCCCCAAAAACTCACATCAGCACCTCACGTCACTGTTTCTGACTGCGCTGACACTGTAAAGAGCCTCTTCCTGTTTTCACAGGAGGATTTAATCACTTTTATGTCTCAAAATATTAAATTTCAAGAGCACATTCGGAGACCAGATCTACAGCGCATCTCTCTGCTGCCAGTCTGGGCTGCATACAGTCTGCGAGTGTCTCTCATGATCAATGAGACAATCAAACAGTGGCGTCGAGCAGGACTTAAAATCACTTTGCGACACTGTTTACAGCCGCACAACCTGAACGTGGCACAAAGCTTTCAATGGCCTCAGCGGATATAATGGCTTCACAGGCATCACTGGAGCAGGCACTGCTAATACACTGCGACAACAAGCCTCTGCTTCTTTCGGTGAGTGTGTGTTTGTATTCACCGGCATGTCAGTGAGGGAAGGGATCAGTCAGCAGCATGAGAAATAAGATGAGCCTTTTGTAGCTGAAGACCCATTTAAAAAACGGACAAAAGACCGAGAGCCGCTGCGCCCTCTGTCACACACGCTCGCCCAGAACAAGCGGAGTCGAGGTCGATGCACGGCGCGTCGAGGTGCGTCCCTGAGTGTGCATTGTGATGTGTAAACGGAGCACATCGGTATCAGCCGCTCGGTTTGAAGTGGGCTGCGCTTCCCAGGTTTCGAGTGGTTAAATGCCACCAGCTGACCTCAGCTGAGCTGCTGAGCAACGCAAAAGATGGCTTTTATTAACGTGATTCATCCTCCGTGAATGGCTGCAGCCACAACAGAGGAGCCCGGTGACATCTGATAGGCTGCAGAAAAGGCCATTCTCCAGCGAGAGGGGATGAGTCAGTGGCACTGTGGGTTCAGCTCATCCCAGAGCAGAAAAGACACACAATGAAAGTCAATGACTTCCAGGGTGGCAAAGTCAGTACAGTCAACAGAAAACTATGTCTTCATTGTGGCCCATTAGAGGACGAAAAACAAGCATCAGCCCTCTTTGTTGTTTCAGGAGGAGGTTTGATGACAGTGTTTATGCAGAAATCTTTGCGGTGGCTCAAAACAAAAAAAAGGTCAAACACTGTTAGTTGTCAAACTCAAAAGCTACTTACAGAGCGCCTGACTATTCAGTCTTTTACTCAGGAAACGTGTCTCAGCGGGTTCGTTTGTGGGTCCTTTTTTTTTCCTCGGATTTTCTGGGTCGTTTCCTGTGAAATACTTCAACATGTTGTCCAAAATAAGAAGGTAATCTAATCATCCCTTGATCATCTCTCCATCCATCAATCGTGCCAGCAAGCAACAGTTACGTCTCACTCGTGAAGTTAGTTCATAACTTATTGAGATTAAAAACACCTACCGAGGAAAAGTAACTTTTGTGTTACCTTGAATTGTCTCTCTATTATCAGGATCTCCTGTCGAGGTGCAAACAGTTGTCTTATTGTGCTCCAACACATTAGCTCAGCTGTCAATACTGTGAAGGTCAGTCTAACTGATTCAATTGTTGAATTTCAACTTAACTTGCATCACTGAGTGTAAAGTTTTGAAGCACACATGTTTTGGTTGAGATGACCAATGCAGCTCAACCTCTTTTTATAATCACCCCCCCAAGACTGATTCAGAAAAAGGTTGGACTCACTCTGCAGCCCCTCATCTGACAAAGCTTTCCAGTGAAGCCAATCACGAGTGGATTCAGCAACTGTCATCAAACAGAAGAAGCCTTCAAAGTAGAAGTTTCGTTGGTCTGCCTGAGGTTCTGTGAAGTGTTTGGTTGTCAGGTGGTCCTGTGGATGGTTGGAGTGAAGCTTGTCGTGCCTCACCCCAGACACCTCACCTCAGAAAAGGTGCCTGACCCCGGTTTGGAAACAACCACGTTTCAGTCTCCACGGGAGGGATGCGCTTTTTCAGCAGTCAAGCAGAAGTCAGCACAACACTGATTCAGGCAGAAAGAAAACAGCTGAGATTAGCGTCCGACATGGAAAGCAGACAGCTTTTAATAAGATAAGCAGCAGCAGACGAGCTTAACGAGGTAAGCTAATGTTTATATAGGGCCAGGAATGCATCACAGCTACAGTGGGAGCCAGCGAATGTTGGTGGTACTTTCAGGCTCTCGTCAGGAGGACCGAGTTAAGTCAGGCTTCAGGCTGCCACTTCCCCAGTCAACACAAACTTACCCGGACACGAGCATAGTTTGGCTAACGCTGCGGCTGATTTAACAGTCATAGTGTGCCTACAAATCACTGATAAAAGCAGTCGACACTACAGTGACTTTGCAGGCCTGATTGGATGCTTTGGTGGGCCGAATTTGGCCCACGGGCCGCATGCTTGATCCCCTTGTTGCAAAGTCAAGTAACAAGTGAAGCAGTTCTTTAAGAAAAAGCAAGAGTCAGTCGTCATATATAAATTGTAATTTTCAGACCAATAAAGAAAGCGTTGGCACATGTGCTGCTACCCGATTATGTCAGAGTTTCTTTTCCGGTCGCGTTTTCTTGGCCCAGCATCAAGAATTTATTTTAGCTTTGCTTCTACATAAATCATCACCCCCCCCCCGAACCTGTGTGCAAACTTGCTTGAGATTTACCAGGTAATAAATTAGGTCTATTTTAATACGTGACCTGTCTTCCTCTCAGGCTATAAAATGAAAGCTGGTTCAGTCTGACCGAGTTACCATGAAAAATGAGCGGAGTTTTAAGCTGTTGGATATAGAACATAAAAATAAACTTGTGTGTAATCTCTGCGTGAGGCGGCGTTACACATTTTGCTACATTAAAGCTCTTATTCATCAAAATCTACTCAACGCAGGACTGTTGCGCTTTTGATAAGAGTTTTAAATAATGTTATTTTTCGCTTGTCAGGCATGACAAATTTTTTCACACAAGCGTCCGAGTTCGGGATGAAGCAGCCGTGGCTCTGTTATCACGCGACACAAACGCAACACGCAGCTTTTTCCAGGTTGGAGCCGAGGAAGCGTCTGACAGTCACACCTGTCAAGTCGGAAAAAAAAAACAAGCACGCCGGCTGCTCGGGGGAGCGAGCGAACACACGGAAACATGCGAGAGTGACACGGAAGCAGATAAGGCGAGCGAGCGCGAGTTCGCATCAAGACGCACGAACAAACACGCTGCCTGGAAGATCGCTCTGATTTAGCAGGAGATTGAGGTGAAGCACAAAGTGTGATTCAGTGAGCGTGAGTGAGCGAGCGCGGCGTACCTGCCTGCTCCGAATTACAAACAAACCACAGAGTAAAACTGGGCCTTTCATGTGTGTGTGTGTGTGTGTGTGGGGACGTGTGCGAGCATGTTTGCGTGAGGAAATGGGGCAAAAACAGAGAGGAAAGAAGGTGGAGAAGTACATCTCTGGAGTCAGATTTAAACATCTCGTATCAAAATGCTTCCCCACATCAGTTTTGACCTTCTGCGTTATCAGCTGCCTTTTCAATGTGGCAACAGCCAGCAGCCTCAAAAATAACTAATAAACTGACCAACGTGACCTGCTGACAGCAGAGGGGGAAAAAAAAGGTTTCTGGGAGAAGTTAAAAAGCCCTGAGATGTTTTTCTTTTTCCTTCCGTCTTCAGTTTCAATAAAGGAGGCATTGTTTGAAACAGAAAACAGTCGCCTGCTCAGAGGTGTTACAGGAGTTTGCTCTGGCTCAGGGCTCCTCATGAAGTAAAGGAGGGGAGGGGGGCAACAATGATTTATTTAACTATGAGGGAGAGGAGACAAGAGGAAAGGAAGAGAATAGAGAGGAAGGAGACTGAAGGAAAGGAAAAGAGGAAAAAACAACTCGACGGGAAGGAGAGAAAAATGAAGACAGCGTGAATTCAGACAGCACGGTCTCCCTCAGCTCAGCTCACCGTGAGCCCTTATCTCCGTCGACTCCCTCCTCCACATCAATAAACATGATCCTGGCCTCACACATTAACAGCTGACAAACATGTATTTAGCCCAAGCAAATTCAGCCCTCATGTCGTAAATCTGACAACGCCCACCTGGGCAACAACAAAAGACTCTTCCCTCCGTCTGTCTGACTCCACATGAGCTCTGCTGCTCTCCATCTCTCTCTGCCTCGGCTCTCTTCCTCTATCTTTCCTTTCCTCGGCTCTCTCTCTCTCTCTTTTTCCTCCAGAAGGCTTAAAAGTCAATATTTGAGGATCTGTTGCTGCTCTCAAACACTTCAAAGAGCACAGAGCTCCGCTGTGAACATAGCCTTTAATATGCCGTTCAGGAAAAGAAGCAGAGAGGGTCAATAAAGTGGGGCACAAGTGCTTCTTGTAGGGAAGTGAGTGCGTGTGCGTCTGCCTGCATTACTCATGTTGTAAGGACTTAAGCACATTAACGCAGTCATTCTGTGGGGATCTGCTTTACTATTTGAGGGACAAAAGACGAGTCCGTATCACGTAAAGGACTTTACTACATTCAAGTGTAGGGTGACATCAGAAGATGCAGTTCAAGCCAGGGCGAGCCTGCAGAAAATGGCTGGAAACGACTGTGACTTGAGTAAAACACAACCCTCTGTGTGTGACTGAGTGGTTTTGGGGGGGGCTGGTAGCTAAAGGTCAAATATCTCTACATACATGCTGCGCATGTAGAAACATACGTCAGGCTAAGCTCATGTTGACTTTTAAAAATTTTCAAGGCACACATACAGAAAAAAAATCCAACCGAAAAAAAAAAAAGAGCTGCCACTGGTTTAAGAGCCGGGGCGAATATAATAATGTCATAATAAAGCTTTCATTAGCTTTCAAAGGTGGCTCTGTGTGAGGCTGTTGAGGGTTTCCTGTGGTCGGCCTCAGGGAGCTGTTAGATGCCAGTGAAGGAGCCAACGGGGCTGTCATAAGTCTGAAAAGAGGACCTAATGCACGCAGCACGCCAGTGATTACTCTATTGAACTGGATAATTACATTAGATTTATATAAAGACGATATGGAGCGTTACGCTCGAGGGTTTGAAAAGCGGTGCAATTTCACCCTGTTGACTCTCCTACAAAGCGGCAGCTCTCAAGTTATTGTTGACTCTCTAATTATATTCGCCGCTCCAAGAACTCCAAGAGAAACTTGGTGAACTATTCTGCAGTGCATAGTTTCTCTCGCTCAGTCAGAAAAAAAACTGCTTGATCGAAGTCATGAGCGAGCCCACTAACACACTGACATCATCCCAAGTGTTTTACATCATTGTCAACAATAGTTTCCATTCATTTGTACCAAAACAGAACAATAAATCCCACTGAAATGGTACAAATTTGACGTCGTGTTCTGTGCTTTCAGGTTGAACTGGCGCTCCTTTAATGACGGCACCTTGTTTCCTTTTGTACAACCACCTGAGGTGAACAGCAGTTTGTTCTGAAAAATATGACCAAATGCAATTTGATCTGCCTCTATTGATATTTCAATTAATCCCCAAAAAAATTATCACAAAGCCTTGCAGCTGGGAGAAAGTATTTGTAAGATTTGGAGCTTAAGTGGTACAAAATCAAAAGAAAAACAAAAAGAAATAACTGTAGCACAATGAAGGTACGATCTTGATTTTCATGCGCCTGAATTCACATTATCCTCATTACAAAACAAGGTGTAGTTTTCATTTGTGCAATTGATTTTTATTTTTATTAACATAAACCTTTTAAATCTGTATATATCTTATTTATCTCTCTGCATGCACGTTTAGCTGAAATTTCCCCTGTTTATGTGGCATTCCGTGTAAGCAACAGAGAAACACAATATGTTTAACCTCATAAACACACAAATACCGGCTCGGACATTATCTTGCATGTCCCTTTTGGTTTTCAAATGCACCCACTAAACATTCCCAGTTCCGGAGGAGGAAGTCTGTAAACATTTTGATTTATTAAGTGCTTGGACTTGCCATGCAGCAACCTCACCACATGACTGTTTCTAGTTACTGCAGATTAAATCTCCTTCAGCTCAGACATATGATGTTCCAAAAAAGCGTCCTGAGATCAGTCCTTTCAGGTGTTTCAGCTGGCTGGAAAACTGCACTTTCATCACAGCTCATTCGTAGCTGTAATCGATCATAGGTGCCATACAAAAGAATGTAGGATCTATCTTGCATTGCTTATTAAAGATGAACAAACCCCTGAAATAACCCCTGAATGATACGCTAAGTTTATTTGAATGCACTAAAGAAAAAGCAATCAAAAGGGGCATCTCAGAGGGAGATCCAAATATTTACATCCGACGGCCTTATCGGGAGTCGTAAACAGGCCATCAGACACTGGACTCCCCACAGTAAAAACAACACTCATTTGTCACTCATGCCAGGATACCAGTGATAAGTAGAACAATTATACCATTATATGTGCCATGTAGTGGAGCAGGACAGGATGAGGGCAGAGTGGGAGCAGACAGTAGGCTTGGTGTGTTGCTGTGTTTAGGATTTCATCGCCCAGACGACTGCAGCCTAATCCCCGAGGACTCCTTCCTTACTTAGGAAATACTTCCTTCCATCTGACAGACAGAGGAACTGATTCGTCGGCTAACAACTACAGTGAAAACAGAGAAGCGCAATTCAGAGGAACACGACTGAGTGAGCTGAAAAACACACACACACACAGGGACAATTTTCAGTGTTTCGAGAGAGATCTTGAGAGTTCTCTGAGTATCAATTACATAAAGTTATTTTTCTCCAGTCGGATGGTCTGATGTAGCAGAGTGCAGCCCCTCATTTATGCCTGGTTTCCTCTTAAACTGGACATCTCAATTATTTCAAGAATCCTGATTTAACTGGAGGACTGCTTCCAGAAAAAGAGCCTATTATGGCCCAAACCAGTCACTTAACATACCAACAAATCAAAGTAACATGGTTTGGGTGGAAGGCTGTGAGTGTCAGCTCAGTCTTGGCTGTACACTGGTAACTGTTGTAAGTTTTTTTAGCTACAGAGTCAGCTTCCCTCTGCAAACATCGCGCTGGAATATTATCCTGCTGTTAAGTAAACCTCTAAAAAAGGGGGGGGCAAAGAAACGGTGTAAATCTGTCATGTGGAGTTCCTGTTTAGCGGCGTGCTGCATCATCTAATCTAGAAAAATGGCCTTAAGACAACAGCCAGCAGCCATGAATCTCCATTTCAAACGGGCACACAGGAGAAGATACAAAGTGCTGACAAGTGTGTGTATTTTTAGGGCTCATCTCTATGCAGTGAGTGGCTGCGACAGAGCGAGTGGAGGAAAAAAAGGGTGTGTGTGTTTGATAGAGAGGGACACGAACGTAAGATGGGGAAACTCAAGTTTGTCTGTGTTTGTATGAGAGTGACTTGTGAGGTCCACATCAGGGGGAAATGTACCAATCTGGGATTTGAGCAAAGTGTGTCGATTGAAAATGAGCAGCAACAAAGTCGACACCCAGAGGATCGGCGTTGGGAAAGGTCCACAATCAGCGTCTCGTCTGACAGAACGACAGCAGTGGAGACGGAGACAGAAGTGGGTCTGTCTCTGCTCTTTGCTGATGACGTTGTCCTTCGGGCTCCGTCACTGGAACGGCTCGCCGCTGGGTGGGGATCGGGTTCAGCACCTTCAAATCCCAGCCCATGGTCCTTGTCCATGAACTCTGGGTCTTGCCCACGTCTGACTGGGAGGAGGTCCTGCGGTCAAGCCAGGACACCCTGGAGAGATTCTATCGCTCAACTAATTTAGTTTGAGAGCAGCTCGAGGTCTAATCAGAAGAGCTGGAGGAAGCTGCAGTGGAGGGGGATTTTTTTGGGATTCCTTTATTTCCTTGAAGACTAAGTGGGTTTGAAGATGGGAGGATTGATGTCGGGGATTTAAAAAGTCATTTAAGGAGGAAAATGTATTGAAAAAAATAGTGTTTAACTGCTTGTTTTTTCTGTGTTTGAACAAGCTAAAATCTAAATCAGCACAACAATCTCACGGTGAAGAAATTGAGCTCATCGCGACAGAAAATGATGCGCAAATGACACTCGTGAAGAAGTTTGTTGATTCTTTCCTGAAAGAATGAGAAGATGGGAGCCTTCATGTGGAAGATGTCACAAACAATTCTCGTGAAGTGCAGAAGATGGTAACAAGATTAGAAAAGCGTCTTGCCATCCAGCATGGGTGACACGGGAGATGCATTAGATGACAGAGGGGGGAAAACAGCCACAGCTAGCCGGACTGCATTGTTTCTTTGCAGCAGCCCAAACGCTGGGATTGTTGAAGGGTATTGACTCTGAATAATCCTGCTTCCCTCTAAATCCTCATCCTCTGACTTCAAACGCTGGGCAGAGACTTTTCAATAGAACCTGGCATCCTCCCAACTTTCTCTCCTCCAGTCGGTCATTCTTCTTCTTCTTCGCATTCTTTTTCCCCCTCTGTCCTCCCCTGGATCAACTGTCCAGCCTGCGAATCACAAAGCCAAGCTCAAATTCTGCTGTGGGAATCTGGAGGAGAGGAGAGGCCCCCGTGATGGCTGACACACGCATACGCACGCACACA
>JAUESE010000001.1:17580263-17591672 GCA_032274725.1 Malacoctenus triangulatus
GGCCTGCATACTCCCTGTTCAGGTGCTCAGGTATCTCCTATACTCCAGCTGTTTTAGTAAATATTAATCACCTGGAAGTGTGAGTGTGTCTGACTGTTTGTCCTTCTGTGATTGCACTGTTGTGGGTGTTGTATATCTTCTTGGTCATCATCCAATGTTGGCTTGCACAGCCAGTTTAGAAGGTACATAAAACAGGTTTACATAGAACACCAAATAACCCTTGTCTTTTCATTTAAAAGTGACATTTCTGGAATTTGCAGCATTCAATTATATATTATCTTTGTTTCGTTTTACTTTGCTCTGATATCTCCTGTCCCAGAATCATTTAGCCTGCTCCTCAGTCAAATCGCACGCACTGAAATCAACCGTCTGCTCCAAAAACTTCACATCATACGTCTTATCTGGAACAATCAAATCAGCCTCATCTCCCCCTGACTGAGACCTCCTTCAGAGAGCGCTGCACTAATTTGACAGCACACTGAAGTCTCCACTCAATCAAGCTGTGTGCCAAGCAACCAGGCTTCTTTTGAGATTCAAAAAGTAAAAGAAGGGCAAAAAAAAGAACAACTTAAAAAGTGACTAAAAACGGAGAAAAGTAGAATTTGTGAGTGAAAACTGCAGGTCGTGGAAACAACAGGCAGCATGCTTTCCATTTCAGCAACACCAGCGTTCAGCCATGCCTCTAATCTTGCACCCATCAGCAACAGTGGTGCTCCTGACAAAACAGTAGCTCACAATTAGAAGTTATGCAAATAAAAAAGCAGAGACTGGATGCCTGGCTGTGTCTGCTGGATTCCTGCAACCCGCCTCGATGAGAATGTATTTTTCTTCCCAGGGAAGAAACCAAAATGACACACTGACTGGCAGGAAGACCACAAACCACACAGTGTTAATGGTCACAGTAGCCTCTTGCCACAAACATTCAAGCAACAAGAGCATTGAATTTATAGCTGCGAGTCTTGGCGTGCACACCGAGTGGTCATGCAGTGTTGGCAAAGGACTTTGAGGAAAAAAAATGTCTTATTGAAACAACAAAACACACACACATCTTCACCAACACCACAACAGCACACGTAGGCATCGATATTTTACCACTGTTCTAAATATGTTGGTTCTTTGTCTAATCTTTGCCAAAAATACCGAATTGAAAGTGTTGAGAAAACCACACAGTGCACAAATGATGCCAGAATATAATGAACCTCGCTCAGCAAAAGAGGCTGAAACCACAGAGGAACGACGAGAAAGGCTAAAATCAACCTGTCAACTCTTCCTCCAGCTCAATAAGCTGTCAATGCTATCTTCTGCATTTATCATGTGAACAAACAATTGAAAAAAAAAAAGACAAGATGTGTACTAAAGCCCCGTGGAGATAAAAAATAAATCTGTTCTCGAAAAGTTTCAGGACCAGGAGATGTCTTTATCCACCGAGAACCACAGAAACTGCTGTCGGAGCCATGAAAAGCCTGTGAGTGGCACCAGACGAGAGGCTTATCGCGTCAATACTTTCGGTGTCCACATGAAGAGGCAGCAGGTGGGTTTTAGGATTTATCCACACTGGGGCTCCTTTCAAAAAAAAACACACCAGCCTCGTAAGAAACTACCGAATCCTTCGAAACGATTCTCCGTGTTTACGGGGATTGAAATCAATACTGGCTTACTCATGAGATCAAAGCAAAACAGGCACACAAGCACGACGCTCATTTTATCAGCAAAGATTAAATAAACGAGATATGATGTGCTAATTAGGGAGTTTAAGCTGCGTCGATGGGAGGATCTGAGCGAGGCCAGCCGGTCCTTCGCAGCACGGAGACGCGAGTCAATGTCGGGCCGAAGCTCAGCGCCGAACGAGCAGAACGGTCGGAAAATCGTGGGTAAAGAAAAATAAATAATCGCTGACTATTTCTTCAGTTGAACTATGACTGACTGTCACACCAGTAGGAAGTTCGTACAAATTGCCGATTTTTGTTATAAACACACAACTTGGATTAGCCTTTGCCTTAATGATTTCCAGATTGTTTCCCAAATCTGGACCTCCCCCAGAGGAGGGCCGGCGTTTGAAGTCGTGATCTCGGGCTGCTCGCTCTCCCTCTCGGGCATCTCGACAGCTGATTCATAGTGGGCTCGGTCTGAGCTTTATTTGACTCCTGCCCCACAGGGCGCTGGGAGGGCACAGGTTTGGTTGCCATGGATGTAAGACAAACCGGCATAGGATGAAAAAAGAGCTCCCCTGAAGCCCTGCTCAGCAGGCTGCATATTTGCGCGTTGTGAGGACAAAGTGCAGAAACCTCACAACCGGTGAATGAAAACATACAGTCCTGAGGGAGTTACTGACAGACCAGGAGTGGGGGTGGGGGTGGGGGTGGGGGGGAGGAGATGTGCTGTGAAGCTCAAAGGCTGACAGCCTGCGATCAGTTCAGTCTTCCTCCTATTTTTTCAACCATCCCCAGTTGTCCCGCTATCTTTTGGCTGTGAAAGGACTTGAAAGGCGACGGTCAGGTTCACTTCAGGACGAGATACTGAAATGTTGTGACACATTTCTGTGAAGAAAAGACGGAGAAGTAATGAAGCGATGCTGCCGAATGAGCTGCGCTTTGAAGCTGCACTCATAATTAACAGCTCGAGCGCCTGTTTTCATTTCTTTGTGTTTCTCATTATGGTAAAGGATCAGGCGGTTTTTCAACATAAAAGATGCCCTGGAAAGATTTAGTTTAAATGTGACCCATTCCAAGGCAAAAAAAGACATGAGAATCAAGTCCCTCCGGATGAAACATTTTAAATAGCACTTTATGAGTTCTTTTTATTTCTTGGTGTCTCCTGAGTGTTTCAGACTGTTATCCAGCTACATTCCTTTAATTTTTTACCCCCCCCCCCCTTTCAGCTGCATCATATAAAGTCACCTAATTGAAGGCTTTGCACAAAACAAATGACCACATTAGCTTAGCCCCTTTTAACTCGTCCTCCTTCCTGTCTGTGGTTGCGATGCATTATACACTCTGCTCGTTCTTCCTTGTCTCTCAAATTACAGTGCAGGCTGCCAATCATTAGGAGACTGAATCTATGGGACTGTTTCTCAGCACTGTTACTCACCCGCCCACCCGCCCACCCACCCACCTACTCACCAAAAGACTCATCTTGCCTGCCTGCTTTCCTCCTGTGAACACTAAAACAACTGATACAAATGTTGAGGGCAGCTTCGACACACTATTATAATCAAGGATGAACCTACAGGCCCTTATTCACTCCCACTCTAATCTCAGAACACCCAAAGCAAAACCTCGCAGTCACACGAGATGAATAAGAAACATTTTACTCTAAATTAATTCAGCATCACTGAACATTCCCTAGATAGGAACGGCGGATTAAATGGTTGACTTGTGATTCTTTTATGTCTGCACATGAACAGCAAAACAGTGCAGGTTTTTTCTCTCGCCCCACTCTGTTAAGATCTGAGAACCTGCCAGACATTTCTGGCCCTCCGTGCTTCCCATACATATTATGCTACAGCGAGTCTCCTTCACGTGACAAAGGCTCCTAAAGCATCCGCTGCCAAAACGAACAATGCCACGTGGGTGGCGCCGGTGTATGTGTGCGCGTCTGTACGTGCGTGTGTGTAAACAGACGTGGTCGACTGTGAGCCCAAAAGTCTGTATCAACATTTGAACAAGTATCAGCTTCTATCAGCACAGATTTACTTCAATGGTAAGACAAACGGTATTCAACAAGTGGAGATGAGCGGATTAGGTCGGGGTAAACATTTTATCCAGGCACAATTTGGCTCAGGCAAACTAAATTATTGCTTACATACATTGAAAAACCACAAAATGTTAATAATGCATAGTTTAATAGGATCAATCCATGTTAACAGCTACGTAAGAAGAAATAAGTTCACCTGTGATGAAAAATCAGGATCACTAGAGTAAATATTGTCGCATTCTCAACGACTCGTGAGATTCAAATGTTTGAACAAAGTCACATTTAAAAATCCATCCACCCACTCTATCCTCCTCCAAACACTAACTCTCTTCTCTTCTGAAGCCCTGTGGGGGTTTTTTGTTTTCTACTGAGGTGTTTGACAGATTGACATGATGGGAAAAGGTGTTACATTGGACAACCATGGTTGCATATTGACTGAAAATATAGAAAAAATGCATCAAAATTATGGTTGGATTTTATGCATTCAAAAATCCAACCATGGTGATGCATGATCCTGTTATATTAAATATGTTGCAAACATCTTTATGGAAAAAATATCTGTTTTATGTCACAACTTGTTGTTGCTGGTCGTTGCTGACATTTGATGCTCAAACAAAATCTAATCAACCCAAAATATTATTAAATAAAAGGATTTAAAGACTTGTGCTTTGCACCTCGTGCTTGTTCAGTGAGCAACTCAAGAACAAAACTCTTCACAGCAGCGTATCAGTGCTGCGTAATGATTTAATGAACATGATATTCGGAGCAGTAACGCTGCAGCTGTGACTCTAATATGCAAGCTAAATGACTGAACGTCTGTTGCCACTTGTTTTATGCGGCCTGAATGTTGGAAGCAGCCGCCAATGTTTGTTGACTGATGGGCGCCGATGTTGACAGGGAACTCTGTTTGGTTTGGCAGGATCGCACACTCGCCGCCATTCCTCAGACGAAACCATGTGAGTGCGGCTCGTTTTGTGTGTGTCTTTCAAACAGACCAGCCACCAGAAGCCTTGTTTGACTTGCTGCCCCGTGTCACCGGAGGCCTGAGTACCTGGGCTGCCACAGGACAAAATACACATTTAGAAATGAGCAAAGCTGTGTGGTGCACTTTTTACATCCTCAAAAGAGCTGCAGCAACTCAATCTTAGGTAAGTGATGCGTTTGTGCCACAGTGGACATTCAGTGGGTTGGAGGCCACATACAACCAACCTGACTCACGTCAGTGAGCAACTATGAATCAAACTGAATGCAGTGTGCATGATGCTCGAGTTTCAACTGAGGTGCTTTCAATTTAAAGGTGGCAACTATATTCGTTTTTGTGCTGCGTGACAGAGCAAACAAATATGAGTTCATCAAATGTGTTCACCAAAGTGCCAGTTTACTACAATTACAGGCAAAGGCATGTGTCAAAGTGTTTACTGTGCAGTGGTTACAGCTTAAAATACAATCAACAGAAAAAAAAAGCAAAAACGAAGAGTCGTGGGTCTACGAGAACATGAGTGATGTAGAGCAGAAAACACTGAAAAAATGTAAAAGACAAACCCTTCACATTCTTTCTAAAACTGAGCTGGATTGATTTTAACTGATGGCGTTGCTCTCAACAGCAATCTCAGCTTTTCATGTGGCCCCTCTGGAAAACTGCAGTTTTTTTTGTGTTTTTTTTTTTTACCTCTGCCCTAGTTTGTCAAATGTGCCTTAAACAGCGGAGGAAAATAGGACACAACGCTCTTTTCCCTCTCCTTCTGCGTTTTATGATAGCATTTAACACTTCACTAATCTAATTGATATACTGTAACTTGGTTGTAAAGAGTTACATCATCAGCCATTGCTGAGTGTCACAGACAGAATCATGGTGCTTTTATTTGATCACGTCAGCTTGCAGCTTTTTTTGTTTTAAAGCTTTTTTAGATTTGCCACGCAACACAAACCAAAGAGAAGAAAAACCACGGCAGTCGTTTTATTTTACTTCAACTTCAGAGAGAGAGAGAGAGCAGACAGATGAAACATCTGAGGACAGAAAACAGGGCAATGCCCCTGCAGACCGCAACTGAAACACAGTGATCATACGGGACTCTCCTATAAAGTGCTCGAGTTTAGGAGGAGGATAAGAGACACGGCTTTAAACTGAGAGGCATCGTTAACCTGAATTGGCTTAATGATATGTCTGAGACTGTACATTTGAGTCATAAGCTCTGTATTTGTCGCCCACCCCTTGGAGCTGTCATATGACGGCTATCAGCGAGAGGGGGAGAAAACATCCCGCACTGGGCAGGGTGAGCTCAGAACCACAGGGAGGCAAGTTTCTACCTGTAAGGCATTGCTGAGTGAAAGGATGGAGAGGAATGGAAAACAACACAAATGAAGAGATGGATGTCCACCTTGGCCTGTTTAAGACGTGTCTGTGATGAGGTAACCATTACTCAACTCTCTGGATGTGAGGCGACGTGAGGGTTTGACTGTAATATCAGAATACAGTTGAGCAGGACATCGAACGCAGGAAGAGAGCGATTAGTAAAAAGCCCCTGAACATATCACAGACACACATTTACCCTCCAGACGGCCTCCCAAGTCTCCAACAGGAACAGCAAACCTATCTAATCTGACGATCAGATGGTAGCGGTAGATCTGGAGGGAAGACAGGCCCGGCTCTGTTTGTCCCAAAGTGGAGGCTTACACACACAAACACACACACTCTGACTCATCCACTGTTTTGGTAGCACCCACACAAACCCCGAAAATGTATACTCCAGTTTCGAAAATACACACGGACGGCCACACTCAAGTTATCACGACGGCAAGTGTGCATGAAGTCACCACCGTGATGTCTAAACACGCACAGAGCAATCAGATCCTACCTTGAAAAGCGGCCACGTTGCGCGATATGAGAAACTTGAGGCTGGAGCTGGACGTCTGCAGGATGTTTTGGATGTCCCTCCGGGCCGCCAGCTGGTATCGCTCCTCCATCTTTTTGGTGCAGCACGTCAGGTTCCTGGACATGCACACCTGAAGGTCTGAACCTAAGAGACACCACAGAGACAGCTTTAACTTTGTTAGTTCATAAATGGAAGGAATAATTATTAGTTATTACATGAGTAATTTTAAGCAATCAAACAATAATACTGAGCTGTATCTATATGTAAACAAAGGGATCTGTGGGGCATTTCTTTTCAGACACTCGTAAACAAAATTGTCCAACATTTCAATGTCTACTCAATGAGAAATTAAGATGTGTCTTGAAAAAAATTCATGAAAATCATCATCGCACAGGTTTCCAGGAACACTGATCACTTTGGCTTAGAGAGACAACGAGGCACGTTTCCCCAGGCTTCTTTTCTGAGGGGGTCTGACAGTTCCAGACTCTTCCAAAACTACTGAATCAGACTTGACAGCCCGAGTTCACAGCTCTCATGTTCCACTGTACATTTCTCACACAGCTGAGAGAGGAGAATGACAATCAATCAAGAGAAACAGGTACTTTCTTTCAGAATTTTGTGACAATTTAGTCCAAAAAAAAATTAAGTGAGTCTTCAAGTATCTACAAAGCTGCTTTGAAACACTTGTGTAGGGACTCTTGGATTTTGGGAAAAAAATGTTCAGACCAACAAGATTTTTAGGATATTTAAAGGACTTTAATATTGTCCACCAAGTCTTTATTTTTCAAGGAAACAAAGACCTTCTGTGAGTCAAATCTGGTGTTAAAACTGTAAAAACAGAAAAGAAAGTCGGGGATTTGCCTCCTGTCTTTAGTGTGCTCCGCTTACCATCGCACATTCCGATGACAAGCAAATCAGACGGATTTGACACCTGAAACTGCCCAGAGGTACAAGGAAGTGCTCAGTCTGACTGTCTTCGGTATTATCCGTATGACAGACTCATCAACCTGACGAGTAGTTGCCCTCAATCTGGCAACATTTATCAGCGAAAGGAACAAGACTCACACCTGCAGCTACGTGAAGCTGTCCTGAGGCCACAGATGGGAGCTAAACGCTCACGATGAAAACCTAAGAATCCCACAGTGAAAATGCCAACATGCTGGATTACGTGTAACAGGTATAGTGTGAGTCATCTAAATGTGTAAACACTGAGCACAAACTCAAGAAAAGATGAGCGTGATGCTTCAGGCTTTGCAGGTTTTTGTCACAAAGCAAAATGTTTGCTTTTGGCAACCAGTGAATTCATTAATTCAGCTTCTTTCATACTTTGGTGGGTGGGAGCAATCCCACCACATAGTCGACAGGTCGTCAGTCCCTCACAGGGCAAAGACTGAGAGACAGACAACCACACACACATTCATGCCTGTGAACACTTTGCGGTCACCAGGTGAGGGAGGTGAGACCTCCCCAGGTGGAGGGAAAACATCGAAACTCTGCACACAAAGACACACAAACTGGGGGCTTTCTCGATATGAGGCAAAAGTCCAAACCACTGGACTAAAATCTACCGGTGGTGTATGAGGTGAATCACCACAAAGCTAAAAGTCAGGTGGTTTTATTTTCTGAGAAGAATAGACAACAATGTCTAGAGCCTGAATGTGAATTCGTGAATACACTTTAGTGCAATCGTAAGGACACACGAGCAGGACTGATAAGAGAAACACCTAAAGTCAAAAGTAAAAATGAAACTTCTCTTCAAAAGTCTAAAGTGATATCATAAAGTTTACAATGTGTCAAATATCACAGCAGTTATATAGAGTGAGAGGTTTTATTTCTTTTCACAGTCTTAAAAGTGGGAGACGCACCAGGTGTAAAAAAAAGAGAAACAATACTCGTGTTTTTCACAGTGCCTACAGATGTCCCATTGAAGCGGGAAAAACCAAAGCGTCCAGATCCTGCGGTGAGATCAGAGTCGAATCATTATCGCCTCACTTTAACTGATGTCTCGAGTTTTCCACTCACAGCGAATGTAAGCAATCTGCTCTCATACGGGCCAATCAAAACATCTTGAAAGCGACCAACAAAGTCTGAAAAAGCCCATCCGACATGCCGAGGCAGAGGGAGCAGGGCTGCTGCCAGAGACACTATCAGCTCCCCGCGAGGTTCAAGAGCGAGGAGGGAGCAGAGGAGGCGATGGCACACGTGGAGGAATTCAAAGTCCTCCAGATAAGACAACATGAAAGTGCCCGGGGTCTTGCTTTTTTAACCTAAAAGCTTCCTGAGACTATTTCCACTTCCAGCTCGGTGGACGGCGGCGCTTTCGGGCCGTGGTGGTTGGACCTCTGACTTGCTGTGTTCTGACCCAGACTGGAGGCTGTTGGGGGAAACTCTTATCAGACGTAGAAACACTTCCCTCTCTCGCAGATTCCTGGAATTTTCTGGGGGCTGTTTTTCGACCCACCGAGACTCAATTATAGATAACTTCGGAAAAACCACGTTCAATCATCGCCTCCGCCTCGCGCCACCTGACGCATCTCCTGCACGTTAATCTAAATGCATCGCTGATGCATCTTTACCATGTCAAGATGGATTGGGACTGGGCGGGGGGGTGACTTTTAGTGGTGTGAGTCCACCAGGAAGGTCAGCAGTTTTGAAACAGTAGCACAAGTTTTCACGGGGTTAGCAGCCACTGAATCTGAGAAGCTTATCATCACTTAAACTAAAAGCGGCCCCTCGCTGCACACAACTTATCTCAGAGAAAGTACTTTCAAGGTCTGCTGTGAAACAGCCCAGACCTAAATCCACACGGCCTGCACTGGCTCATTTGGGGGAGCAGGAGTGGTGATGGCATTAAAGGGTTAGTTAGAGGTTTAGGAAGTATTTTGAGGCTTTTTTTTTTCTTTCCTGTCAATAGATTCGGTTTCTCTTTGCAGCACCGGCTAAGGGGAATGGGGGCGATGAAGTTTATAGGGAGCAGTTTGTGGCAGGATGGTCGTCAACACCATTAAGATTTACTTTTCCGAGAAGAGAACAGAGAGGAGCAGAAGTAAGAGGGGCAGCAGCAGTAAGAGGAGGGGGGGGGAGGGGGGCAGCAGCAGCAGCAGCAGCGAGCCATCCACCCAGTGACAGCCCACATGAAACATCCACACCCATAATTCCCCCCAAATCTTGTCGAAAATTATCATGGGTGGCGTTGCCGAAAGCCGAGTGAAGCCTAGTTTACCTAACTTTACACAGAATAATTCCTGTTTATCCTTGAAAGCCACTTATCTGCTGTAAACACCCAGGGGAGGGAGGAGAGCCCGGTTACTTTTTCATCATGACCAACGAGTAATCACAGCTGCATTAGTCCCTCAATCACACAGTCCAAACAGCATCATTTAAACCCAACGAGGCACTGCTTGCTTACAGGGACCAGAAAATACTGAGAGAGGGTCCTTCAAGCCAACATAAAGGGTTTCAAACTGTGACTGGGACTCTGACATGCTGCTGAACATCAATTAGAGAAGATGCCCAAAGACTGAATATGTCCGCCAATCAAGGAAAGAGATGATTTAGTTTGTTGTTTTTTACAGTAAATAAAGACACAGCTCGCACAGCAAGATGAAGCTCCAAGTCCTCTTTTCTTTTACTCTCTGTGTTATTATAATAAATGCACACACACCCTCGAAATAGGTTCAAAAAGGTGTGTTTGAGACATCAAAGAGTGCTTAAAGGAGGCAGAAAATGACAGGTTAAAAGCAGCAAAGCGGTTAATGAGCTCCACTGGGGAAAAAATATGGATTTCAGTCAGCGGCTTGGTATGATGATTTGCTGTTCATTGAAGAAAGAGCAATAATTTTCATTGCATTGTGGTTTGGTGGCGATTCAAAAAGTTCAGCGTGGAAGCGAGTCTCTCAACATACCTGGTCTGGGACTTAAAGGCAGTAACTGGCTGGGTCCAATTTGCCTGAGTTGGAAAACTTTGCGCACTTCATCGCATTTGTTTGCGCTCCCGAGCCCTGACCCGCAGCAGCAGCAGGACGCCAGGAGGAAAATGCAATACGTCCACAGAACACCCATTGTAGGAAACTCCCGGGTAAAGGACCCCCCCCAAAAAATTAAAAAGAAGTCTCTCTGTCCGTAAATTGAGGTTATTCCTTGAAGCTAGACACCAGGTATCAGGTGAGTCCACATTTCATGGATTCGGCGTCGATCATGAGGCGTCTGTGTCTCTGTGGAGGAAAACGCTCCGGACGAAAAGCTTCAAATCCGGCCGCAGATAGAAAGTTGCCGCGGTGTGACTTGTGTCTTTGAAAGCGGCATGTTGTCCAAGTTGGTTGGACCGACAGCAGAGGCGGTACCATAATGTTACCTGCACTCCGCAGCTGCCGCATCCGCTGCGCCAAGCGCGGCCAGGCAGCGTCATCTGCTGGACGAACACCGGCGACAACGATTCAGTCTCAGGAGAAAAGAAAAACATTTGGCTAATTAGGACTTCAGGGATCATTTTGCCGTTTGAGTAATCAAGAAAGTCGCCGTTTGGCTTTTCCAGACTTTAGGTTAAAGAAAAAAAGAGATTTTCTTTTCATACAATCCACAATTTATTTGAGAGGAAAACACTTGAGAATATTGAGTCCATGTTCAATAACACAATTTGCTTCCTTTTAATGAATGCTTGGTCCTTTCCTTAGCAAACTACTGCTTTGGTTTGCATTTAAAGTTGTTTTAACCTTACTGCGTTGCAAATACGTTCACCTTTAAAAAAAAATAAACTATAAAAAAGCCACTTATCTGAAGATAATTTCAATGGGTGTAGAATCATCTTTTAATCGGAACAGGTTGTCCAACAGCAGCACTTGAT
>JAUESE010000001.1:17591772-17614652 GCA_032274725.1 Malacoctenus triangulatus
CACTTATCTGAAGATAATTTCAATGGGTGTAGAATCATCTTTTAATCGGAACAGGTTGTCCAACAGCAGCACTTGATAAAACGATCATGCAGGTATTGAATTAGCATCACCCAAAATACTAAAGTAAGAAGATTTTTGAATTGCAATCGTATTTGAGGTGAAATTCAAGTTTTTTTTTCCAGGTTCTAAATAATTCTTAGTAAACGAAAGAAAATCATCATCACAACCATGAAACGTACCTTTCTTACTCCCTCTGACCATTGCTAGAAAGAATGATGGGCTCAGAATGGTGAAACACTGCAACAATCTAATCCATTTTGTGATGAATCGTTATGGTGTAAATAGTACGAGCTGGTCTCAAAAGTAAAGACACAAGAGAATGTATGTGCATTTTTAAGAAGTCTTTTATTCAAAGCAAAATTAAAAGGTAATCACATTTGAAACCACTTTTTTAAAAGACCAGGATTGACGAAGCACGAGAGGACAGTTCGCCAGGTCAGCAAATTCTCCTCTTTCCTACACAGGCCGGGACAAGTGCAATACCATCAGGAACACAGCATTGCTACTGATCCCCACCTGTGCAGGAAGGGACGTCTCCGCATTTCCAAGGATGTGGGACAAAAAAAAGGTGACAATAAAAAGTCTCTGTGGATGATCGATCATCAACACAGTCAGTTTTGCATGGATTTGCACAGCAAAAGCAAGTTAAAGCTGACTGCAAACCAGCAAAACTGACCAGGCGATGGTTTATAGATTGGTCAATGATGGCAACAGACGTTTGGCTTCGGAAAGATGCAGTTAGAAGTAATTCAAGTGCTTACATTGCAGTAGATAGGGAGAGAACACTACCTGCACTATAAGCACTTTAATACTGCTGAAACTGAAGTCACTGGAGGAAGAGAAGCAGACAGTCCTGCCTGTTAGGGAAAAATGGCAATCAGATTGTGTTTGATGCGACACCTTCAAAAGCAAAATCTCATAACAGGTGGAGAGCAAGCAGGCCACCATCAGTTTTGCATAGATTTGCACAACTCATCTATTCTTGTAGTGCAACTATGCAAAACTAGCAGTGAACTGCGAGATATTAGAGCCCAATTGGAAATTAAAAAAGAAAAGATCTGGTGGCGCAAATCACAGCCCCTTATGCCAGAAGGAGCACTTAGGGCAGTAGGTGCTAGTCTATTTCACTATCTGCACTAGATGCACCTTAGCACAAAGACGGTACTTCCAATGCCGACCGACATCACACACAGGGCACACCAGTGTCGGGGTATTGCTGTAAGTGCCTCCACTGCAGTAGGAATTGCATAGTACTACCTGCACTGTAAGCACTTTGACAATACACAGACAGATTAGGGCTTCGTGGGAAAAGACGGTGCCGCAACTTCTCGGTGGTCCGCACCTCAGAGGGGGATCTGTGGAGGGAAACAGAAGAGATGAGTAAAGCAGTGAATGAGACTTGATGGAAACAACGGAAAAATGCGAATGCACCGAAAAAATTGAAGTGGTCCAAATATTCAAAAGAAAATCCTCTCACTTAACAGCCAAGAGTTGGAGAAACTGTGGATAAGACCAATGTTCGAATAAAGAACTTTCTCTGAATGCATTCAGTTTACAGAATGACTTGCAAAGGAGATAAGTTTGAAATCTATTTCGTTCATAATTGTCTTAACTGCAACTCACTTTACATGTGACTGCATTTGTGGACCACTTACTCTGGAACACCAAAAAGGGGAAACAATTTCTGACCTATAAGTGAGTAAAGGTCGGACGAATGCCCGGTCGTTTGTTACTGATTTTTATACATTTTTTTACTACTTTCTTTGACGTACCCCTTGCAGTACACTTAAGTACCCCTAGAGGGGTACCAGTACCCCCGTTAGAGAAACTGTTGTAACCCGTTTTCTTGAAAATAACCGAGCGCGTGGATTCGGGGCTCCCCGCCACGAGAGGAGCGGTTTTCTCGCCGTTGGCGGGTTGATGGCGGTTAGACGGGACCGCCGCGACTGCGTGAACTGTTTCGGTTTATTATAGAGCAACACGAGGTCACTGAAATCATGAATGAGCGGTACAACCTGCGGCCCGCGTTCCCCTGCGACACGGGAGCGCCTGCGCACGGCACAGTGTTGTTCACCCCTCCCCCACCTTTCTCGAACATGGCGCCTCGAAGTGCGCCAACCTTAGCATAAACGACTTTAAAGCCGTCGAGCTAAACGCCAAGTGTGACGTTGCTCGCTGAAATTCGCCGCCGCGTGATGTTTGCTGGCGGGGGAGCGCGTTGCTGGCGGTTTCGGGACGTCCTAGAAATCGAGGCTACCGTGCATGTAAGAGCAGAGCGGCTAGCAGCAGCACACAGCAGCCGTGCGCTGCGCTGCTTGAAAGCAGGTAGCTACTTAGCCCGCTCGTTAGCTTCATGAAAAATAATAGTTAGTGGACTTAAACTCCTGCTCAACGAGCACCTGCGCTGTCCTCTGCGACACCTGCCCCGTATACCACTGGAAAAAGGCGCAGTCGGGGTATTTTCAGTGCAAATAGCGGTCTCCTATTTCAGAGAATAAAACTGAGATTTGAGTTTGACGACATGGATTAGCCGTTAGCCAACAACAAACGCGTTTAAAAAAAAATGCACCTACAACACATCTGCTTTGCTTGTTCAACTCGTCTCCTTGCCGTCTCCTCCAGACACCTGCTTCAATGATGGGAAATGTGTGTTTCTGACCCAGCACAACAACTCTTTAAGTTTATGCGGCTAGGCTAAGGTGGCTAAGCTAAAACGCGCGGCCTAAAACTGCCCCATGTGCTGCTGCTTTGTTCTGGGGGGCACTTTAACTCACACACCACTGCACTCGAGACTGAGCAGCAAATTGTCCAGATTTATAAACTAACTTTCCACATATCGCGTCGGCGTGTTGGTACAAACTCCGGGTTTGTTGCAGCGGGGCCGGATGTTTTTCAACTAGTTGCTAAAAAGCGCAGCGGAGCGAGCTCCGTAACAGCTTTTCAAATCTCCCTCATTCCCTCAATGGTGGAGCTGAGGGGGCTGCCATGCGCCTCACGTTACACTGTTTTCATCGCCAACATATCATTTATATGTTAATGCCCGATATCCTCACCGGTGTGGTTTGAAGACGCGTTTAAAGCAGAAATATTAAACACCGTTTGTGGGGTTTCGTTGGTCAAAACTGAGATTAAAAATTAGCCCAAAACCCGACTTCCTTGCCGATAAACATGCGCTCGGTAGACACTCACCAGCCGAAATCCACCATCTTCGCTCACTTGCTTGGGCTGCCGTGTGTCTCTCCTACCGACAAAAGACACAAATAAATACGCAACTATCCCGAAAACTTTTCTACCGGCGGACAAAAACGAAGCGTGAAGTGAGGCGCGAGCCGATCGGGAGCCAATTTCTGGTCCAGATGCGCTGCTTAAAAATGATTGCGGGGTTAGGAAAGTGGCGCGAAGGCGACCAGTTGGTAACCATGTGGGTGAATGAAGGGCGGCTCCCACTGAACGTAAATATCTAGCTACAACCCCCCAACTCCCCGATTAGCATACATAAACTACGGTACTTCCGACCCACATCTCCAGCCAAACAGCCTCCACTTCTCCCGAGGAAGGCGAGGGAAACATGCCGCCGTTTGCTGCACCATTAATATGAAATGATATGCGGCGCACAGCGGGAAACGCGCCGCACGCACACTTTAATGACCATTTAAGTTTCGAAACAAAACGGAAACATATATCGGAATGGAGCCCGGATTCATTTGAATCCAATGGAAGTAACGGTGACAAAAGGAAGAAAATTTGCATTAATGTTTCAGACTTTGAGCGATCTGTTGGAGTTCACCTTTAAAAAAAAAAACAACAAAAAAAAAACAAAATGACTAATTAACCTGTTGCTTTTCCCAAAATAATTAAAGTCTACACAGTTCATTTCTATTTTTTTTATAATCAACCTTTAGATTATAAACATATATTTGTTTAAATTTTTTGCTCCTTTATACAGCTCAACAAATAGCAGAAAATTGTGATTTTTCATCTTTTTTAATCAAAGCCTTTAGATTTACTTGATATCTCCTTTGATGAACCTGTCATCAAATAATTCGTTTCCAATCTATTTCATTGAAATGTTTCATTTACTTTCTATAAATTTTTATCTGAAGAAAAAAAATCATTTCAATGTAGTCTTTTAGAAATAACAAAGATAAAGGCTTAAGAAAAAGACAAATTGTTTGTATGTTACAAGCAGAGTAACAGAAAAAGCTGCTTTTATGCCAGATGAATATTTTGTTGTTAAAACTATTAAAAATTAAAGAAAGAAAAGAATGAAAGTCAAGGTACAAGATACGTTTAACCCCTTATTGCCAATAAATGTTTCAAATAACCTTATAAAAACATTGCTCGTTGAAAATCTCATCAATCCGGCTCTCTACTCAATTCTTTTCAACAACCGCTTCTAACTTTCACATAAATTGTTGGAGTTTCACACAAAACACAAGCTCCAACGAATGAGAAAGGGAAACAAATATGTAGCTCAATGATACTTTATTTTAAGTCAGAATAAAACTGAAACAGAAGAAAAATCATCAAAGCTTATAAAAAACAATTGTTTTAAGTCTATGAAACGTTTCCAACATCACTTTGTCAGACGTATCCTGAGGATTTTGCCTGAAAAGATTTTTGAAAATTTTAACCAGTTTTTTTTCTCTACAGTGAGTCAAACATTTTATCAAAGACACTTTTGAAATCATATTGAAGTAAAGTTTCAGACTTCCCCGTCGATTTGCGGAGATAGCAAACTTAAATGATTTTTCTGACCTTCACATCTACGAAAATGTTTGTAAATTGTTCTCACAAGAGGCTCGCTGTGTCTCCTTCCAAGGTCTTACTTTCTTCTCAGATTCAAACCAAAGATTCTGGATGTTTGAGAGATTTCCAATCAGTCAAACCACATCAGAAGAGCGGTCGAAGACCGCAACAAATACGGGGCTGTCACACAGGATGTCGGACCTTTTGCCCAACACTAAAGTTTTTCTGTGTCCGTCAAAAAGTTAGAATCTCTCTGAGCTCTTCAGTAAAAACAAACCCAAAAAAAAAAGAAATCAAGTTGAATATGTGACCGTTAAAAGACAGAAATTGTTTTCACTTTTGGATTCACAACAATCAAAAGATTTGTACTCACTACAGAACATGTAGATGAAAAAGTTTAAACCTTTGAGCTTTCTAATATGGATGTTTTCTCATTGTTTCATCAGAATGGGACCGGAAAGGCTTTTTCATTGTACTGAATTCTGCCTTTGTTTTACTGCTACTCACGACTGGAATTGAGACATTTTCTACTTCTGTCACTGCTCAAAGCTGCAGGTGGGAGTCCTCTCTGTAACTTTGACAGCAAGAGTAGAAAATCACTCCCCAAAGAAGCCTTTGTTGACAAGATAAACATGCAAATACAGCGAGATAAATGACAAAAAGCAGTGTATTCCAAGAATTGGTGATACAATGAATTTTCATAACAAAGAGACCGAGAGCTGATGTCTTTAACCTTGCAGGCTCCCAAATCCAATGCCACACTTCGCTCATTAAACAAAACCACCAATTAGGAATATAATGGAGACCTGGTGAAATACATTAACATGTTTATTTACATTTCAGTACGAGGTGTTGGCATGACAATAGCTGGCTGTCGTTTGCATCCCAATACCTCTCGAATCACTTCAAGACAGATTGGCTGCAACTGAGGCAACATTATGAGAGCGGCAGCAGGTTTTCTGGCACACTGCAGAAAATCCTGCGAATTGTCTAATACACATCCGTGTACAGTGCTTAATATGAGAGCTGGCCAGCAGAGGGAACTAGCAAACTAAACACTGTACTATAAAGACATGATTGCTTCCGAATAGTAATAGAAAATGCTTATTACTCCTGTCATCTGCGCTTTTTTGCATTTTTTTCTTTCTTTTTTCTGATTCCTTTCTGAGGTGGAGGGACAGGATGGATGCCTGGGAGCTATAGGATTAACACTTCGTTACTCTGATGCCTCATTGTTTGACAGTGGTCAGTCCAAAAAGTCTACAACAGATGAAAGCAGCTGTTTTTTTGGTGGAGTTTTTTCTCATTTCACCTAACAAAGCGACACTGGTTTGGGTTGGGCCTGAAATCTCTCTGTGGCAACTGTCCGGTGACGAAAAGACGTTTCACCCCAAACCTAAAATAGCTGTTCTCCACTCCTTCTGGACACACGGTGTTGGTGGGAACGCTCAGTCATGACCCCAACCCCCCACACAAAGCCAGTAGTTCCTCTGCATATGGAAGTGAGGTGGGGGGTGGGTGGACACAGGGAGGTTGTAGACTTCACATCGTCCCATGGGGTCAGATAAAAGCTTAAGGCTGTCCTTATTAGACCTCCCCCTTCGCCTCCAGCTCGGGCTCTATGCACAAGTGATCATTAAAGATTTATGCACCAGCGCAGGTATCGGATGCAGAAAGCGTTTTAGGAGACTTTCGCTGTGGTACTTTATATCATTTGGTGTTCAAAAAAAAGTATGTTTTGCAATCTATTGAACCAGAAACGGATGAAGCTGAACTCCTGAGTTCTCAGATAAAACGCACAACTGCACACACCAAACTGTCCTTTTCAAGTCTGTCCTTAAGATCCAAAACATCCCCTCTAATGCAGCACCACTTCTGCTCCCCTTCTTTTTCTTTTTTCTAAAATGGCCTACCCTTTGCAAGCCCCTCCCACACCAGGGGCCATGAGGACGGGCTCTCTGTTTTGTTCTTCCTATAGAAGCCAGGCCACCATTGTCTCGGTGTGACCCCGGGGTCAACTGAACTCACCTCGCCTGACCACGGCCCATTCAGCTGTGAAGCTTCGCTGGAGACAAAAACATCTCACAAGGGCAGGGATCACTTGAAGCGAGGGGGTGGGAGCCCCAACACATGCACACGGACAACGACCACGCTCTGCTCCGTTTCAGAGTCACAAGCTAATTTGTGTTACACTGCTTTTCTTCCCAATGTGTTAAGACACAAGTATGAGCTGCTCAGAGGGACGGACTGAATGCGATCAGGTGCAGTGCGGCTTGATAATATATATTGTGAGTTGAGTATCCCAGTTTTTTTTTTTCCTGAAGTGATTCCAACTGGCCTCAACGTGTGGAGTCTATTAAAGAAGTCAATTACGCAAAGTTGTAATGAAGTTAACTTTGACACATTTTTCTATTAATTCTCCTGCAGATATTTTAAATACAGCTTTTTGCCGGAGGGGAAATTACATTTTGCTGGAGGATAAGAATGAGGCCGTCTGCGCCTGTCACCTGCGGCTCTTCATTAAAATCTAGTGCATCAGGCCAAGTACGAAACTGGTGCAGTGGAGAATAAATATGTCTGAGCTGTAAACTTGGTCAAACACAAGCACAAAAGCCAGTTGACTCATGCTGGTTGGATGGAGGCCGTTTAATTTTAGCCGAGGAGTTCCCCGCGTGTCGAGCACGGAGCGCATGTCCTGCAGATCCTCCAGTCTGCCGTCTCGCTTTCAGACGCAACAGTGTCCCTGGTGGAGAGGAAGCTCATGGAAGCTGACAGGTTGAAAATGTGCAGCATGATGTGGCTGAAGGAGCATGAAACATGTTCACCCATGGATGCCTCATGCTGCGCCACAGGAGAGTCTGAGAGACAATTACACGCTGAGCATTCTCAAGGTAAATAGACTTTCTTCACCTCTACATATTGTTTTATCGCCCATAGCAAATCTCTACACAGTTGTTGACCCACAAAGGCAATGCTGCTGCTGCTGAATACACGGAAATAAAGACAGGTTCAGGAAAAAACTTGAGAATGATTTTGACCGTGTTAGAAAAGAAAACTTTGTTCTTCACATAACTTTGTTGCAGGAAACTTAACTGTGATTGCCGTGACCCAAAAAATACTATAAAATCAGTTTTCCAAAGCATCATGTGGTTGGTATAAAGTTGTATTTTGTCCTTTCAGCCTTAAAAAACATGGTTTGATCCTCATCATGGTGTTTGACTGCAGATGACAGTTACCGTCCCAAGAGCACCATTAGAAGTGAAATGAGTAGCCATGCTTAGCACCTGATTACATGCATCCACCCACCAAAAAACACAGAAAACCTGGGTGGAGTTTGTCTGACTCCATAATTAAATGTAATATTTGGTTTCATAGAGATAAATGAATGTTGTGCTTCAGAGACTGAGGTACACAGAGGGAGGCCCTGTGATCTATCAGCACCTACCTCTGACTTCCATCTGTAGAGAAATGTTTGGGAGCGATTGTCTCCTATCGTTCTCCTATTTCATGCAAGAGTGGCGTAAGCACAAGATCCAGTTGTGGGATATAACCTGAATTCATTTCGACGACTGAAAGTGAATTATTGTAGCTTTAATAAAAACCAGGAAAAAAAACGATTTTTTTTCAGCTCATTTCATATCATTCCAAACAAAACAACACAAAATTCACTTGTGAAAAAATTCCTAAATATAAGTGCTTATCAGGTTGCTGTGCTTCGGTGCAGTTAACCTTTTTTATCCAACGTCTCAATAAATTAAATACACATTTAGCCTACATCTAGTGACAGGAAATTCCTTTTGTATGAATACATATTCCACAAAACTGAACACCTACTATTGAACTTTCTTCTGTGATTGTCTCAAAATAAAACCGAAACAGTTCCCAGCACGTTGTGCACTCGACGTGGCGTCACAAAGGAACCAGACCTCGTTCAGTAATATCAACAGTATGTGAGGGTCCCACAACTCTCGGTTGACGCTGTCGCCTTTTCCTCGCTTGGCAAATGCAAGTTTTCGTGTTTCCACATAAAAAGAGTCCGTCGTGGCTTCAACTAAAGATCGCCACTTGATTATAAAAACTGTTAAACCTTGTAGTAAATGTTGGTGGGACTCTGGGGTGTGATCTCCTGCACTATGTACACCGGGGGTCCGTAGTCGCCGCTCACACGCTCGTAGTGTCGACAGATCATGCTCTCGGACGGACGCAGAGGGAAGACGACGTCACTTCGGTCCGAGCCGTTGTTGTCGCTGCTGATGCTGTCCCGTTTCTGCACGGCCAACGTGTTGAGGGACACCGAGGCCGGCTGCTGTCTGTCCGGGGCACGGCGGCGGAGACGGCGGCGGCGACACCTCCACAGGACGGCCGTCACAACCAGGACGACCAGGACGAGGATCACGCAGCCAGACAAGAGCCACACGTGCAGTCCTGGCTCCGAGCTGCTGCCGCCGCCGCTGCTGTCAGCACTGTCGGCGCCGTCGCCACTCGGGTTCGTTTCTCCTGCGTCTGAACCCGCGTCTGTCAAGAGACACAGAGAAGAGGAACAGGAACAGAAACTGAGAGGAAGGAGCAAATCCAGACATGCAACACTGAGAATCAACAAGTTTAGTTCATGCCCTGGTACAGACTGCTCAGGATGTGTTAACATGCAAAATCACTGTGCAAGCCGGGCACCAGGGGAATATGCTCTAATCTGGGGAGTCGCACTGGCAAGCAGCCCGGCGCCTTTCTCTGGCACATGACAGCACATCGTCATCATCACACAGGATCCGAGCAGGAGCTGGAAGTTTCTCCACACGTTGGACACAATCAATGGCCACATTTGCAGTGTGCATGCAAAATATCCCCTTTCTGGACAGCAACATTTACATGACAAAAAGGCAGTTTATTCTTTAATAAGTCAGTGTTTGGGCCCAATTCACCTAAATTTGGTCTCTTTAACATCATTAGCAGGTGTTTCTATGCCAGTTTCTTTTATATTGTTTATTTCCTCCAGTATGATTAAATTAAAAAAGCATGAGACATGAAATTTGGTGTGCGTTTTGCAGAAAAGTTGTACTTTTTTTCCCTCTAAAACTAGATGTTCTTTTTTTTTTAAGCAAAAGCATAAATTTTGCATATAAAAAGACACAATATAAAGACCAAACACTGACTTTTTGAAAATTCCATTCAAACATAAATCATGCCTTGAAAAACACTTTTTCTTTATAAATGAGTGCCACAAATAAAAGCTCAGAGAAGTGAAATGCAACAGACTCGTGAAAGTATCTCTCACATTTCTGTATTTTTATCTAAAATCACAAACATGCTGGAATCACTTAGTTGGTGGTTTTTTTGCTTAGCAGAGAATAGTCTGAAGATAAATTATGGTCCATTCCTTCCAAACAATTGTAAAATCTAAGCGCGTGAGTCAAAATGTCACTGCTTCACTTTGACTCAATTCTGCAGGCAATATTTTTGGTTCAACTTCGTACCAGCTTTGTTTTTTTTATCGCTCTCATCGGTGGAGGCGTCCTTGGCCTTGGACTTTGGTCGCGTAGGTGGGAATCTGGTGGGGGACTCCTGCAGGGTTGAAGGTGCATCCGTGGAGTCTTGGAAAGTAAAGCACACACAGACGGATAATAGCACCGTGCCGCTCATCTCTGCCGCTTCCTTGTGTAGGTGGGGTTAAGTCATGTCAAATGTTTCCTTCTGAAATTATAATGATGGTTGTTGAGTTGTTTGTGTTTGACGTCAGGGCAAAGTCAAAAAAAAGAAAAGAAAAGACTTTTTTTTGCATCAACAGCAATTTTGCAAAAACACAACAAAGGGAGAAAATACTATTACTCACATGCTCACTTTCTCCACCTAGACCTGCTTAACACATAAATGATTGCTGTCGTTTAGACATCACGTTTCTCTGTAGATTTGTTCAAAAGGAATTCTGGGAAATTACCATCAACAGTGATACGGCAACATTTTTTTTCAGATTAAGTGTTTTTGAATCTCAGAAAGTGATTGAAAACAAGAGGATGGAGGTAATTAAAGCAGCCTCTGTATTTAGTTTTAATAGTCTTTTTCTCCCTGACGACAGTGTCACCAACAACAGTCGAGAGAAGAAAATTGGCCGTTTGCATGACTTCAGTCATTCCTCAGTTACAGTTTCACAAAACCAAACACGCCCATGAAATGCAGACCACAATAAAGAGGAGAGCAGCAGCTTTCAACTTGATTTGCAGGAGATATGGCCGTCTCACAAAGAACTCTGGCCAAATTAGAGAGAGTAAATTAGCCTTCATCTGTGAATTTGTTACCCGACCAGTCCAAATGTCTTGGCATGCCAAAGATAAAATGCAGTTTTCAGAATTTGTTCCATGAAGAAAAGGAGGACTGTTCTCAAGGCAAATGTTACTTGCTATGAAAAAAGAGGACCTAAGTAATCTACAAAAAAAATGTTTCATTTCTTGGTTCAGTCTAAGGACCACATACAGACAAATTTAGCAGGAGTCAGGAGCATCTGACCACTTGACAGCATGTATCCATCAAACCTTGAATTTCTTCTTTGCCTGTTGGTTCTTCGGCCACATGATTTCAGCATACATATTTTCACTAATGATACATTTTTTCATACTAATGCTGCTTTGCCGGTGATAAACCAACTCTCACTGCTGCAATCCTGAGCGCTCACTGCCGCACAAGGGTGATCTCCAACAAGCAAGACCAGCTCTTACTTTGAGGGTATATAATAATTTTTTTCAATTTCACACTGAAAAAATTGCCATTTTGCCACTTCAGCCCGTCTCGCGGGCCATGTTGGACTCACAGGCCTTGGGTTTGATGCCAGCTTTTAATGTGTGTTGTGTTTTCTCCAGAAAACAGATGAGAAAAACACAAAGTCTCACTCAAAATGTTCGATAAATGAAGCAATGAATAAAACTATTTTTTTTTAAATAAAATAAATTACCAACTGGTTTTTGGCATTTACAAAAATAGCATGTGAAGTGGGACCTCTGACCTTGCTGGGAACAATCAGATACTCTACTAAATAACACATTTAGTCATAAAAACCACTGGAGGCCAAAAGAGGTCAGATGATTTCAGATTATAAAAGTAAAACAAATATGTTGTCCAATCTCCTCCGAAGTAAATACTATTTGTCTAACAAGTCGCCCCCCCCTCCCTTTCTCTATCTGATTGTCTGTTGACCTTTTCCAACTCATATGGAAACTGTGATTTGGTTTTGCCAACAACTGAAAGCTGAAGTACATTTGTGAGTAAAACTTTTACCGTTAATATTGAATAAGAGTTTTTCATGCAGGACTTACGGTTGTGATGACATTGCTCTAATGGTGCATTGACCTTCAGGGGCTGAGTAATTCTCATCACCTATTCAAAGCATTCATGATTCATCAAAAGAACTTGATGGACAAAATGCAAGCGTTCGAAAAATTGAATTAAAAAACCCTCAGAAATCTGAAATTGCTGCATAGAAAATGACTTTTTGAAACCATTTCGAAAAGGCACTCTGAGCAGTTTCCTAAACAGCCAATAAATCTCCAAGTTGTGACTTTTGACGTAACCATAAAACTATTTTTATCACATGGACCCACTTTGCAAATCTGTTACTGCTGGTTTATGCTCATTTAAAAATCCACTGAGGTTTTTCTTCAATGTTCATTGACTGAATTGTGATGGAGATTTATCTCAATTTCACCGATAAAGTAAAAGAACTGCAGTTTCCATTTTAAAAGCACAAACTGTAAATCCAAATCCGTCACAACTGCAGCACCTCCCAAACTGATTGACGTGATTTTTAATATACAGAGGGATTAAAACAAGATTACAAGTTAAGTCTGGGTTATTAATGTTTTCTGGTGGTGTAAAAGGTTTGTTTACAGCAGCAGTGGTTTTAAGCGCAGTGGGGAAAACAGCCGCATATTTTCCGTTCTGATCAGTTGAGAAGCATACCAAATGCAGATTTCTCATCTCTAACTCTGAATAACTAAATAATTTATACTAATACTTCAGATTTCTGCGGGTCAAAAAATTACATTTTGGGCCCTTCAATAGGCATCGCTTCTAAAGAGGTTAGAAAAACATGCAGAAACACAACATCTGTATAATTCTCCTGATTATGTGGAGTTAAAGAATCACTCCATGATCACAAACAGGCACTGAGAACATTTGTTCCTCCAAAGGAGCATGAAACTGTCAAACTCCATATTAAATAATCTTGTACTGAGGGAAATAAGCCCTAAATTGAGGCGGCACGAGTGTTTTACAGCGATTTATCCTCAATACTTTGAAAGTAAGACCGAATATGTATGGCTGCTTCATTAAATTTTCATATGTATTACAAGAGGAGGGGATAATGAAAAAGGACTTGGCTATTCTGATGTTAATATGGGAAAACGGGGGTATTGACTGGCACGAGCATTCGAAATGATCGCATGCAAGATAATACTGATGGTTTAAGCTGCCAGGGGTTTGAATTGGGGATTGCAGATAATTCATGGTGGCAACGAGTGGATGATCGAGATTATCTGACCACTTAGCAATTCAAGACAGAACATTAGGATATTATTTTATTAACGGTATAACTCGCCAATGGAAACGGTTGTTTCTGAATCTTTGTTTGTATATTAGGGGATTCGCGTCATTTACCCACTTTTGGACATAAGCACACACACACACACACAGATGCACACACAGATACACACACACAATGTGCTTACTCTGGCCGACTCTCAGCACCAGCTTCATGGATTTGGTCCTGCATGCGCCACCATTCGTATTATCCAGACCTTGCAGAGACCCTGTAGAGGTGGCTGGTTAAGAGAGAGATATAAAAGGGTAACATTAATTGAATCTTTTAAGTTTTCAGTAAACAACGCGACACGAGACGACCGGGTAATTCACAATTTTGCGAAAATTTATCTTGCAGATAGTTTACCCAGTTGCTGAATGTTGCATCACTGAAATGCCACACATAGTGCTCACTCAGATGTTCCAGCATATAGATAAATACACAAAAACAACATCACTGGAGATGCAACTTGGCCGGAACTAAATAACATTTACTTTCAAGAAGGACAGAAAATGGAGGTTAAAAAAAAAAAAAAAGAAAAGCCACCACAAATTCTCCAGAGCCCACAGAGCCACTCGCTGCGACCTCCAATAACCCACAAGGTTGAACCTCTTAAAGCGCTTCAACAATAAATGAACATTATGACCTTCATGAGAAGAGGATTTATTGCATAACCGTTGCATTAGACGGCCTCAGTTTCAGCAAGGTGGACCCGATAAACTTTGAAGTCAGTGGAATATTCTCGCTGAACTGACTAACCAATGAACTCACTGATCATTTGAGTTCGAGAAGCAGCGTGGGCATAAAAAATTTAATGAGTAAAAATATTTTAGTAGCCAGCCTTCTTAAGAAATCACAACCGCTGCAGAAACTAAGCGTGCAATGAAAGAAAAAAAAAAAAAAAAAGTCACACAAACACACACACACACACCCAACCGGGAACTCTCATTCACCCCTGTCACTCACACACACACATAGACTTGTTAGCAGCATTTAGGTCAGATAACAACATCTCACAGGCTACAAGCCACGTTGCCATGAAAGCTCCCATCAAATCTGCCTGATGCTGTAAAAGCCTTGTGTGATTTGGGGCATGTAAGCCCTTGGAATCACACTGGCCTGCCAGAGCGAAGTGTGCTGTCAGAGCGTGGCGAGGTGGGTGAGGCTACATGGTCAGACTTGCTCTCTATCTCATGCATCACTTGCCACTAAGATGCTGGTTCAACCGACAGCGGGCCAATAACGAGGCCACGTTTCGTTTGATTCTCATGCGTTGCGACAAAACGAGAGGGAGACGGAGACCACAGCATCCTCTCTGACCGAGGGGAAAAAAAGGGAAAAGAAACAGTTGCTAGCATTGATTCAAATACCCCATCCACCTGTAGCAACCGACGAGCAGCTCGTGGCTCTTTGCCCGCTGGTTTCGACCGCAACAAACGTGCGAAATGTGAGCTATAACTCACAGGTAATGTAATAGTCCCTCCCTTTGAGGAACTCCAAACCCCAGAGGTTGGGGCTGAACTCCTGGAACTTGAAGGTGAACTTCACGTCCCGGTGCGGCTTGTCACAGTTCAGCAGAGGGGTGTCCGTCTTGTCGATGGTGCAGCTCTCCAGCTGGCGCCGGGAGACCAGGTAGACCTTGTAGAACTCCTCTTTGCCCCCCGGGGACGCATCCGCCCGAGGACACACGATGTCCATCTTGTCCCCTATCTGAGGGAACAGCACCACACCTCCACCCGAGGCGAATCTGTGAGAGGAAAGGTGACAGAGGCGGGTGATGAGGACAACAACCCCCCAACAAAACAGAAAAATCCACATAGGAAGTTTGATTGCCAATTCTTTAGCTCATCTTTGCACAAGTTAAATGATTATACAGCCAATCATTTTATCCTCATGATTCAATTCTGAAAAGGACACGAAAAAACCAACAAAGCCAGAACCGCGGTGCAGATTTTTAGGTAAGAAATCAGTAAAACAAGCAACAGAAAAAGAAGTGACAATATTCTAATGAAGATTTCTTTTTTCTTACAATAAACTCAACAGCTCGGTGTACAGAATTGTGTCACCTTATCATTCTCTCCTGATTTAATATAAAACTGCAGTAGGTTTGGACTCATTCCAATCATAAATCCCTTGTCAAAATCGCCAAACACTAATTTCCAGTTAATCATCTAAATAATTAACCAAGTCCTTTGAAGCTGGTTGAAGTGTAAGCCTATTTTCCGTAGCCCCACTGAAACTGTGATTTGCAGTATAATAGCCGCTTCTGTTCTGTGTAACTTTGTTATGAGGTGGCACAGCGGAAACACCATTGACCCGAAAAGTTGCATCGACCACATTCCTTCTTTCTGGTACCTACTTCGCGTTGGAGCTGCTCCACTGGACGGACTCCAGAGTGACGCCGCGACAGGAGCAAAAGACGGCCAGCAGGATCACGGCACCGCCGCTCCATGCGCTTCTCCCCATCACAGGAATAAATGGCAGGTTTCACTGCGGCTCGGTATCATAAAACGGAGTGGAAACCGGCGAAAACGTGTCGCCTCGGCATGCCTCCGCTGGCTCCAGGTGCGCGCACGGGACGCGTTCCTGAGTGAGGTCCCTCCAAGTTGCGGCTCTTCTTCCTGCGGTGGCATGAAATCTTCCACATTGTGCGTAATTGCCTAGAAAATCATTCGTGCGACGAAATCCATGTATCGAGGACAGAGATTGTGTGGAGTATTTCAGTCATCAGCTGACCGACCGTTCCGCCCATCACACACACTCATGCGTAGAGAGACCGGAGCTGCTGGGCGCACTGATTGGTAACTTTCACCACATTAACATAACGCATTACATATTAATATTTTCATCGCGTTTCTTTCGATGTTTCGTCTATTTTTGGGGGGCAAATGGTGAAAATAAGACCCTTCCTCAACCCCCCTTTAAAATAGCACTTTTGTGCATGCAAAGATTCTCATTCAACAATATAATAGCCTAATCCTTGATTTCCCTGCAGGCTTTTAGATTGAAAACTGAACGCGAATTCATTCGTTCACCATTTTCTGTTGCTAGAGAGATTTTTGCAGAGAAAGTGAAAGGTTTTAACTTTTGACAAATAAAGAAAAGCACACAACTTTACAGTGCATCTGCAGCACAACAGTCAACAATCTGACTTTTTACATGCAAGGGTGATGTTTGGGTTTCAGGCATTGACTCCAGAGAACAAAAACACTTCAAAACTCTCTCATCTACATGGTAGAATCCAGCATTTTGTGGTTTCGGGGGTAAAAACCTGTGATGATGAACAGAAAGATCAGTGATCAGGCTTCAGATTGCTTCTCGGATATAAGTACCGTGACTGTGTTGAACTGTCTCAAATAGTATTGAAAATGTTGATGTTCAAATTACACTCAAGTCGAAGTAGACTGCATAATCTCAAAAACTACAAAAATGCAAAGGGTGTTTAGTTACCTTTAATTCCAAATTGGTTAAAATCCAAAAAGTCCACTCAATTTTCTCGTCTAAACCTGCCAAAGTTTGAATAAACACTCAAGTTTACATTGTGAAAACTGTGTGTAAGAATGGGGGAAACGACATGCTTGAAATAAATAGTCATAAAAGTACAAGAAGCCAGCCTAAAAATTCTACTTGATGACAGAGTTGTAAGCATTTGTCATTCATTACTTCCACCCGTGGGGATGTCCTGCAGCGCGGATTAATGAGATGATGAGCAACAAGCCCTCAACGGCCAGTTTCTCCCCAACTTCAAACAAAATCTGAAAGGTTGATGTTTATACTTGTGATTTTCACCTCGATATGGATCATGGGAGTTGAACATCTCTATGGAGGGGTGAGGATGCTGGATTTTGTTTCAAGTCCTGTATATGCAGCATGTAAGGAGCCAAAGCTGTAATCCCTTCATTTTCAGGGAGTCTGAACTAATGACAAAGTGGTTTAAAAGATTACTCTGGGCGAGCTTCTGTCACAAGACTAAAAGCGCCACAAATGACGACTGAACTGCACAGAAATGCCTGCGCCGCTATTGGGAACAAACCGGGCTGCATGGGTTCAAAGTGCTGGCAGCATCTTTCATATTTATAATTCATTTAAACCACTACACAGAGAGAGCGGCAATGTTTCCTCGTGTAAACACAAAACTACAAGTTTGACTTTTGGTTTTTTAGTAAAACAAACTTCAGACAGTCTCAGATGTTTGGGATCACTTTTATTATTCTTGTCACACATTCAATAACCAACATACATTTACAAGAAGATTCCAAGAATAACACACGGTTGGAGAATGTACCAGTTTAAATCCCATTTTCATATTCGTCTGCAGTGTTATTTCCAAGCCAGAAGTAAAAGAAAAACAGTAAAAGTGAATCAATTTATGTGACAAATCCTTTGGAGTTCTTGCTGTAATCGCGTTTTACTCTTTAACAGTGAAAGGCTTTTCACTTAAACTGTGATTGTTTATTTCCACGACTGTTTTCTCCTCTTTCTGGTTGTGTTGGCTGCAATTTTGGGTCCTACAGAGAGATTTTTTTCCCCCACTGATTCTTTTATAATACCTCATCTGGTACTGACAAAACTTTCTGTTTGGAAATGACTGAAAAAGCAAATCCAGCTCAATATTTAGCTCACGGAAAAGCTACATGATTCATTTTAGTCGTCCCCAGGGTGCGAATATTCTCCTTTTTCCCCGTCATCATTAAATCTGTTATCCTGCACCTGCTCCCACTATAAAATGAGACATGAATACAAACTACCTCTTTGTTTATTTTGAATGCTCAGACCTCTTCTCAGGTTAATCAACCTGTGCTGTAAATTTGCTGAGCGCATGTAATTACATAAACGGTGGTTGGAAATTGTATGCTCGCGAGTTCTCTGGAGAAATAAAGTCTCGGTGTGATGAATCAAATGTCTTTTAATTCATTGAGACTCGGCGGAGGCACAAAGGAGTCGAGGGGGAGTCACTGAAGCTGGTCCCTGCACATTACGCGGAAGAGGTCCTCGCTGAGAGTGTTTACATTTTAAAACTGTGAAGAGGTTGCAAGTCAAGTACCACTCATCAAAAATGCATTAAAGACACTTCTCGGTGTATCACAACTGTAGCACCCTGACAGCTTAATGGGAAACTGAAAGGCTCCTGATAGCACAGGGACAACGTGAATGCGGCTGAGCAGTTAATCCACTGCAGTTTTACATCGTGTACCTCTGTTACCTGACGGCTCCTCTTCCAGCTGCGTCGGCGGCGTCGCATCTCTGGCGTTCTCGCTGAAGGTTCCCAAGGTGAAGCTAATGCTAACATGCTAGGTGTCATCAAGCCAAACCCCTATCACGATTAGCATTAACCTCAGCATGGGATGGAGCCTGGAGGGCCAGTCCTGCAGCAGCTGCTGACGTTGAGGATGTCCTGCAGGGGGTGGCAGATACTTATGACTGTGTGGCTCCATGAGAACCTTTCTACACGGTTTCATTCTCAACAGAAGTCAGAGAGGAGCACGCTGTGGGGTCTGGATTAAAGCCCAAACACAAACTTTACTACAAAGACTTCATCTTGACTGAAATAAACATTGTCTTGGTCCAACGGCGCTGGTATTTTCAATAAACTGTGATTCTACACTCTTGCTTTATTCAAACTGATGAATTCTTAGAGAACTTCACACTTTTCTCTTGATGTTTCTATTGCAACAACTTTAACAAACAATATTTATGAGCACATATTCACTTGTTTTTTCCTTCATCAGCCTGTGCTGTTTAGTGTCACGACAAGGCAAAAAAAACCATTTCTGTGCATATGAACATTGATTGTACCTCCAACTTGTCAGTTGCATGAAATTTGAAGCGGCTGTTGAACAAGCATTAATTCACAGAAAGAGTCTGTGTGTAGTGGCAGCTGAACCAGTAGAGTTTCTTGATATTATGTGTCTCCCTGGAGACGTGATGTGCAAAAACAGGATGTAACAGGTGCTGCTGTGTACAGGCACTGAATCATGATACAAATCTGCGACACCGGCAGGAAGTAGGTTTGTGTGTGTGCGTGTGCGTGTGTGTATGTGTGTGTGTAGCCACTGACCTGTCTCCATGTCAACTCTTCCTCTTCCAGCAGGCAGCAGTGTTACTCTCTTCTTCCTTTCTCACAGCTCTTCACTTCCTTCAGTTATCTCTCCACTCCTGCGTGTGTGCAAGCTGCAGCGCTCTCTCAGTCACTGTTCAACTGGCTCTGTGGGTTTCACGTCTTATATACTGCACTTGTGCGTGAGTCATGTAAATTCCCCCTTCTAACAGAATGACTATTAAAAAGATAAAGAAATTTCACGCAACTATTTGGCAGTATTGCGCTACATTTCTTATGTAAATGCTGCCTACAGAAAAATTTTTCACCAATTTCTGTAATTTAACCTACAATTTACTGTCATGTCTACAATGATTAAAACCCAAACAAACTGACGTTGATAAGACAACAGTAAGACATTATGGGTATGAATCAAGTCACATGTGCGCGAATCGATGACATGTTGCTGAGCTGAGTTGATAAAGCTAAACATGTAAAAAACTGAATCTTCCAATTTTCACTCTCATGTTACCAGTTACCATGTTAAAGCATACAACTAAACTACTCTCACTATACTGTTTTCTTTTCTGGTTTTGAAGAAGTGATTCATTAGATGCTTCAGACTCAAGCAAATGGTGAATTTCACTTGTTTCAGCAATCACTAAAGCTTCTGAAGCAAAACCTTAAATTTGGGACTTTCTAGCAGTAAGCACATATTTTTACTCGTCTTTGCCACATTACAGAACAACAGAAAGAAAGAGTTTTCTGTCTGTGTAGATTTTAGGCTAGCATGTTTACCCCTTTTTCTTGTTTAGCCACATGGATGCTAAAACAATGTGAGTACTCACCACGTGGTTTGCGTTTCCTTTGGTGGTTTGTCTTCTTGCTAGCAGCTCAGTGAGGCTCAATGCAGCAAGCCAATGGTTCTACCTGCTAGCTGACATGCTAGCAGTTCTGGCTTTATAACATGTAATGTCAATAAATGCACCTCACAATTAATTTAGTCATAAAAACAGAGTGTTTTGTTAATGTTCAGTTATAATTGTGTGGAGATATTGGAAAATAATGTTCAGGACAATGTAAAGATAAAA
This sequence comes from Malacoctenus triangulatus, assembly GCA_032274725.1. Taxonomy (NCBI): domain Eukaryota; kingdom Metazoa; phylum Chordata; class Actinopteri; order Blenniiformes; family Labrisomidae; genus Malacoctenus; species Malacoctenus triangulatus. Next base: position 17,612,273 of record JAUESE010000001.1, read on the forward strand.
AGAAAGAGGACTTCATGTGTGATTACATTTTATTCAGAGTTCATGTATAAGGCTATATGTGAATCATAAACTCAGACATATACATTCTGGAGCGCCCTCATGACCCAAAGGAGGGAAAGTGGTGTAGAATATCAATGGTTCGATGGTTTGTTTAACTGAGCACATAACAACGGTGTGTCCTCTGGGGAACAACAATGTGTGTAATAATGTTCAACCTGTCCATCCAAGACATGTGGCAATAACTCATTGGATATTTACAGTATAAGAACATGTTTAATTTTTGTTGTCTGAGATGAATTCAAAAGGAAGGTTGTTTTTGAGAAGTGTGAATATTTGCAATGAAGCTAAAGGAACACATGAAGAGTTGGTTTTGCCATTATATTCATTCTAAAAGTTCAAACACACAAAGAAAACGTGTTAAGACATTTGTTTTTCATAGAAATCACATTATGCTAAATAACTGTTTCATTTTGTGAGGAATCCGATGCCTCCATTTCTTGAGAAGCCACCTGTAAAATCATCCACGGTTATGACTGTGCAGATTGATGTGAAATGAATTGGATTTGTTTTTTCAGTTATTGGAGTGTCGCCGGAGGGGATTTTGAAAAAAGACCCCACCCTCCCCTCCTTCACGCTAAATGACTGTAATCCTGCACACAATCCTGGTTACATACTTAAATGCCACCAATAAACTGACCCTGGATCGTTGTAGCCGCACTGTTGTGGCAACCAAGTCATACTGCTCTGCTTCTGAGAAGTCAGGTGCCTCCCCATCCTTTCTCACTCATAATCCCCCCACCCCACCCCCCCCAACCCGTCCTGTGCTTCTCCCGTTCCGGCAACATCACATGCAGCCCCTTGTTCTTACCCCCCCACCCCCTCTTTGCACATGTGGTACATCGCATTCCTGTGGGCATTTCGACAAGAGATCGATGGTTGTAGTAACTGAAGGGAAAAATGGTTGAAAGTACACGACGAGGCGGGGGAAGCTGTGCAGATACACCGGGGGCACCCCCTCGACGGAGTGGAAATTCACAACGTGTTTCGAAGCCCTCCCCTCCTGTCTGACACTCGGTGTCAAAGCCTCAGACAGATTGCAGATTTAGGAAAACATTTGTTTTAGAGTTCAAACGAAAGTTCAAACCAGTCTTCAGAGGAAAAGTGGCATCACATTCACATTTGAAGTGAAAGCTGGGCTGAGTGGCGTTCATGAACATTTTTTTTTGGAAGAGTGTTAATCACATCCACACCTGACCTCATGTACTTTCAGGGTTTTTTTTTGTCAAATTTACTACACAGGAAACCATAAATGAAATTTGAATTTTGTGTTTATTCGTCAGAGAGAGAGAGAGGGAGAGAGAGAGAGAGAGAGAGAGAGAAAACACTTTCTATTCTGTTCTTGGTGATAAACAGTTTGTTTCCACGTGGGTTCTTGAAGCCTGGTTTTGCCCTGATTTCCTGTCACATGTGGGAAACGTATGAGGCACACAGCTGATATCATCATGATTCATTTCCAGCTCTCAGTGTCGTCATACTAACTGTGGATTTGCATGACCACAGCGTGGTCACAACATGCCACATGGAGGGAGCTTTTTAAATGGTTCAAATAGATGTATTTTTGTAACACACCAACCTGTTGTATCATAAAAGCTCAGCACAAAAAATTCATACACAAATGAAATTGTCTCCTTTTTCAGCTCTTTCACAGTGACACACTGACACTCGATTTCCGCGATTCAAACCCGTGTCTAAAATTAGCCCGTTTAAAGGAAGTGTAGGTCAGCTTCAGAGGTGGATTTTGGTATGATTCAATCCCACAAACTACTTTTAATATGCAGACCTTTTTCAACGTTTTAGTCTGTGGAAAAACTGCTTCACACGTAAGGATTCTTTATCTTCTGACATAAATACACACAGGAAACCTTCTCTTCTCAGTCTGTGAGCAATTTGTTTGACGTCAGCGGGACTTCAATCAATAGGCATAACAGGTAACTATGGTATGATCACAAAAGGTTTCCATAGGAGCTAAACACTTGGCTGTTTCCTACCCAACACACAATGGCCCAAGAATAACAACACAAAACCATGATAGATAAGTGAAAGCATTTTCTTTATTTGAATATGTGCATTTTCTTTACATTTATTTGTGCCATAAACCATTGTATGTGTACATGGATTTGTGTAGAGGAGCAATATCACCTCTTTCCTTAATGAAGCAAAATAATACAACATAAAAACAAGAAAACAAATTAGAGTGGCACTGCAAGCTGATGTCGACATGTCACAATGTTTCCACAACATTTACAAATACTCATTAAAAGGTGCAATGAATGAAGTCCCACTTTGAGCTTTGCCTTTATATTAATTTTTTTTTTTTAAA
>JAUESE010000001.1:17648722-17661869 GCA_032274725.1 Malacoctenus triangulatus
TGAAGGAGCGCGAGTGTGGCCATGCTGCCCAAACATGCGTGTGTCGTGTGTGTGTGTGTCTGTGTGTGTGTGTGTGTTGGAGCCTAGAAAGGCGTGTAGTCAGCAGGGTACATGACAGGGAGCCAGTTCTCGCTGAAGGTGGCGCAGTGAGTCCATCGGAGGTGACGCATGAGCTGCAGAGCGAGAGGAGAGAGCTTTCAGTGAACCGTGCTCGTGTTTGTTAGCGAGGATTGTGCAGATGGTGTGAAGCCGCTCTCGTACCTGGATGCAGTTCTTCATGTTGTCTTTGCTGGGTTTCTCCTCCACCATCTTAGAGGCGTACTTTAAAGCTCGGCCGTACATCTTGTTCACCAGAGCGTGTTTGTATGAAAACATCAGCACCTAAAAAGAAGCACAGCAAATTATTATTTACAACATAAATAATACGAAGCGGAACTGAGTCGCATTTGGTCTTTCTGTCCTCACCTTGGAGTCGGTTAACTCCGCCCACTTCTGCACCTCCCAGAAGGTATCCATCAGAGTGATGGCCACGTTCTGCAGGATGTCGTCTGAGCTGCTGGCTGCTTGCTCCCCCACCTCCTCCGTTGCTGCGGCCGCTGCGGACCCCGTCGCAACAGCCCCATCCTGCTGTGCCGGGGGGAGGAGCAGCTGGTCGGCCAGAGCGCAGCCCTTCCTGCACAGAGCGTCCAGCAGGGACGACTTCTGCTTCTCCATGTCACTGAAACACAACGTCCAGAATGAGTCAGCCTGCAGTGGAGGTCACATCCACTGAACTGGTTGATTTGAATGAACGCTCCTCCCCACTGGTGGGGAAAGGGGGTCGTTGAATTGATACAGATTTCATTAAAAAAGCCCATTTATGACCGAGCAGCTGTTCACTCGGGGTGACATACGTCTTGATGGAAGCGGCATCTGGCCGAGGGTCCGTCTTCATGGTGAGGTAAACAGCCAGAGCGGTCTGGTCTATGTGGGAGATGACGATGTCTGCTGCTGCCACCACCTCTCTGAGACGTTTTGCACGCTCCTGAAACCCAACATCAGAAAAGAGGGAGTGACAAATGAAAGGTTTTACTCATGTTTATGATGATTTGTTAGCTGCGTTTGCTAAATTTCCTCTCGTTGGGCTTGTTACCTTTTCTGAATCCAGCTGATGGAGCCTCTGCACATGCAGCGGGAGGTAATCTGCGTAGTTTTCCATCAGCTCATCGTAGATGGAGCTCGAGTCCAACCTGAGCGAGGAACATGACAGCTGATTGAGCGGGAGACATTTAAAGAGTCGGGCAGGACGAGCCAAAGTGAGGAAACCTTGTTCTCACTTTGTCATCCACTGGATCTTCAGATCTCTCATGGCCTCGGCAAACTCATCCTTGACATCCTTCTCTTTTTCTCCTTCCTTGTCCTTCTCCTTCCCTCCGTTCTTTGATTTGTTGGGAGCAGGAATTAAATGGTAGATCACTGGAACTATATCCTGCATGAACACAACACACAAAACAAACGCTGTTGAACTGAGTGGCTGAAATGTTTAAAAACACATCCATCTTCTACTTCTGTGGACCAGAATCCCAGATTGTCACCCACTTCCAATCAATGCCATGTCCTTCTTCTGGTTCTTTTATTATGCAGCTAAAAATGTTCTAAACTGTAATTGGGTTGACCACCAGAAACATTTAGTCGACGCTAATTGAAAATAAAGGCCTACTATGAACTGCTGTATTGTCCAGAACAACATTAATGACATGCTTTGAAGCAATTATGTAGTGATAAAATAAATCCAATCAGAAGGTAAAAAAATAAGCCATTTCCAGAAGGTAGGAGAGCAGTGGACGCTCTGTTGTACAGTGTTTCTAGCTCATCCAGTACCTTTTTAAACTTCCCTTGTCGTTTTGCAGAGGCCTGCGCCTGGTGGTCAGAATAACACACAGTGAGGAAGAGACAACACAAAAACACCAAAAAGGCTTCTCGCTTTCTTCACGTTATCCTCAGAGAATCAGACTGGACCCACCGACACACCGGTCACCGCTTAACACAGTGGTACACAGTCCTCAGTGACACAAGCTCCCAAGTTCATTTTGGCAACACGAAATTGGATCCATCCATTTTTCTCAGTTTTTCAGGACAGAAAAATATGTGAATACTTGGTTTGACACGAACTCGTTCAAACAGTACCCATCTGAAGTGAACATTGAAGTTCTTTGCATTGTAGCCACTGAGCAAAGCCACAAAAAAACCCAAAAAAGAATTCATATTTGACTGATAAAATACTACTTTAAAGTTGAAATGAGAACCAAAAGGGCGACACGAGAAAGCCACAGAATAAAGATGTTTGTCACTGTAAAGTGTGTGAGCAGAGATGGTCATTTTGACTTTACATTTTTGTGAAAACAAATGACTTTTCTAATGACTGTCAGCATCATGCCGCCATTTCAGACGCTCCAAAGTTTGGTGTACCTCCCAAATATATTTAGAGAATGTTCCTTCATTCATTTCTTTCATCCAAGTATTTCACATTTCTGTAATGAACTAAATACTGACAATGAAGCTGAAAGACGGTTCATCGTTTCAGCTCCAATATGCTGCCAAGCTGATACAATCTGGCAGAAACAGTCCTTTTATCCAAATACCCCATAAATAACCAGATCTGAAGAAACAGACTCCTTCTCTGGACCAAAACAGAAACATGGACAAAGGCAAATGAGTGTAAAAGACAAAAAATGTCATGCACCAAATGAAACCAGAACAACCAGTACAAAACAGGACCAGACTGACCAGCTTCAGTCTGAAGATGACAGTCTCAATTAAGAGGCAAAGGCAACCAAGCAGTGGTCTGATCTCCTTCTCAGGACTGCAAGTACAACTTGCATCATGTGCTCATTGATTCAATCAAAGGAATTAGACCTAAATGCGTGTGATGCGATTTGTTTTATGGGAAACAGGCTCGGATTCAAACGATCCTGACTTGGCACACGGTAAGCCCAGCACGACTTCTGGTCCTGAGTGAGAGGACTGACCACTGCTGTGAGGGAAACAGATGAACAGAGCAGGGAGCCACTCACAGCTTTCTTGCCGTACTCGCTCTTGGGCACACTGAGGGAGCCGGACAGATAACAGCCTGGACTCGTCCCTTTAGGGATCCTGTGAGAAGCGTAGCGAGAGAGAGAGAGTCGCAGAGAAAATGAGGAACTTGCGTTTCCTACAGCTAGATGAATCAAAATAAGTATATATTCATAAAAGCATTTTTATTTGATTTGCAATACAAATTCACTCACTTGTCGTCTGGCAGAGTTGTGACGTAGAAAGGCTGAGTGGCTCCCGGGCACAAAGTGACAGAGTTCGCCTTCTTCTTGGCCATGAGCGCAGCGCGGTGCGTCTCGTACACGTCGAGGCTCAGAGTGGTGGACAGACGGTGGGAGACCACGAACGGCAGGTCCTTCAGACGCTCCAGCTCGCTGGACTGCTCGTGGCGGACCTGCAGACGGACAGTGTAGTCCCCCTTTTCCAGCTTCAGAGAATACTGTAGGGAAGCAGTATGAAGAGGGTGTGTTTTAGATGATTTGTCTTCCTGCTCGGCAATTTTCCAGTTCAATCCAACAAGGAAAAGAAAGATGTGAGAGAAGACGTGAGAAATGAAGGGAGTCTACCTGGTGTGGGTAGGCATCCCCCGAGCCCAGCAGTCTCTTGTTCTGATCGAACAGCATCCAGAGCTGACTGTCAAACTCGGACTCGTACAGCAGCTCACACAGCATCGGGCAGCTTGGTGTAACCTCGCCACTCTTAGGCTGAAGGAAGCAGAAAACACAACTATGCACTCACGATAAAAACAAAACCTGTCGTCAGTTTTCTTGTGTGCAGAAAGTTTCAAGCAGTACCTGGTGAAAACTGTAGGCAAGGACAATCTCATAGAGTTGTCTGTTATTTGGCAAGACATCCCTCACTCCCAAGGCTTTTATCTTCGAATTTAAAGGCCTTTGAAGAAACAAGTGCAGCAATCAAAGAACTGCAGTGGTATCAAAGAACATAATTGGTATAGGAGTGTGTGTTAATTGTACTCACCTCAAGGGCTGAACCCACGATTTGAGTGTGATCGTGGGAGACACCTCCTCATATCTCAGAGGTGATGACACATCGAAGCTCGTCACTCCCTCTGAGGCGTGCTGGGTCGAGACACACAACAGTCAAAAACAAGAAGAACGACACTGTCCGGCTCGTGGCAATCTTTCTGCGCGTCTTACGATGTGCAGAGGAGAAGGAGAAGTGTGGAGCCCGTGAAACGAGATGCTGTAGTCCACCGTGACGTCGCCCAGGCTCGCCCACCAGCGCGCGATGCAAAACTCCACAACTCTACCAGACTGGAGAGGAGACAAAACACACAAAGACATCAACATTTCTCCTCATTTTGCATCGAATCGCAGCAACGTTTAGCAGCTTCTATTCAAGTTATATCTTGACAGCATAAACTTAAGGTAATGATCCTGGTATGTTTACATTCAAACTAAGTGGCACATCAAATTAATCTATACAATAAAGAAACAAATATGTACCAGAACAGGGAAAGCCTCAGTTAGTGATCCTCTTTCTAGCAGTGAGGAGAACTTGTAGAACTCATTGGCTCTGTAGGCCTTCTGCCTAACCAGGTGCACCGCGTGGAGAACAAACTTTGAGGACACGTCGCCTGAATGGGAGGTGAGAGTGATCTCTGCAGGAAGGAGAGAGGCCGGTGAGAGGTGACAGAGAGGTGACAAACAGGACAACACAAAGACACCTTGGAGATGATGACACTGCAGTTGTCTTCTCACCTGCCCAAGAGGCTCCCTGAGGAACAGTGATGAAGTGACGTCTGATCTGACCCGGCCTGAAGTGCACGTCTGAGAAACACAGCTCCTGATTACGGCTATCTGTTACTCTACCAGGAGGAGGAGAGACGACTGTCAGATGCACAGACAACAGTTTTACTTGTGTTTATAATGAATAAACTGTACTTAAGAGTGAGAACATACTTGGCAGGGATGATAACTGTGATTGGGACTCTAAACAGCGGACCACAAGTGGGTGCTGCTGTATCGTACCCACACACCTGGGAGAAAGACAAGTGAGCGTTACAGGCACACAGACAGAAATATCTCCACCTTCTCCATGCGTCATCCTTACTTCTGTGTAGTGCACTCCTTCTCTCAGCCCCATAGGATCAATGCGGACATTGACATGACGACACTGGTTCATCAGCTCCAAATGGGAGGGACACTGAACCCAGGGGGCGGCGCACGTGAGCGCCAAGTGGAGCTGTAGAGAGATTCGTTCCGAGTTTCCTGTGACAGATTAAGAAGACAGACTGTAAGAAAAAAAAATTAAAACAAAAGTAAAAGTTAGCCACACGCTTGAGGGGGAGTTTTAGAATAAAGTACCTGTGTTCTCCGGGAAGATGGGTTCAATTCCAACTCCGTGATCCGAGGGTGAAAGAACCTGGGACGGGTCCCTGAGGTAGATGCCCCTCTGTGTTCCCACAGTCACTGAGAAGCCGAGTTGGCTTGTGGGCAAAGAGGCGTGCTGAGTGAGGTAGTCTAATGCTCGGTCCACCTGAGAGAAAGGAGCACCAAAACAGACAAAAGGTTGAAACAAAAGATGATATTACAATACATCAATAAGAGAAACATCTGAAACTTGATATAGATGGACAGAAGAACGAGTGATCACCTGGATTATTCCATGACCTTGCGCAAACACCTCGATGTCATCAACCTTCAGTGCTGTGTTTTCTAGCGCTCTCCTCACAGCTGGAACAGTGGGCTGGATTCCACTTTGTTTCAGTCCTGCAGCACACAGAAAATCACACACAGGCCTTCAGTGCATATTCACAGATGCTTCTATCCATCTTACATCTTCCCTCATTCCAACATAAAACTGCAACTTCTACTACAGAACTCAGCTGTCGGTACATCAGCTATCACACAGATAATTCATACATATATTCCTATCCTTTCATTTTTGAAGAATTAGATAATGTGTCCTTCCTTTCGAAGACGAGTGTGAGCTCTCAAACTTCCATAACTGCTTTGTGGCTGAAGGGCAAATTATTATGTGGCATTCAGAGCGTAAATGAAGTGGAAAATAAACACTTTAAGTGAGCTGTGCAACTGGCAAGAATATGAACAAAAACTAGATACTCGTCTCATCTACTGGGCCACTTGTTCAGTTTTAATTCACTGTGTGTCAGGTCAGCTCATATCAAAAAGGCATGTCGGCAAACTAAATAGGAGCTATTTAAGTCAAACAAGTATCATTCATATTGGTTTAAATCTGAAAATCTGAAACCTACCAGAGAGCACTAGTGCGATGCCTCCGCAGGCATTGGGGGATGACATGGAGGTGCCGTTCATCAGCTGGGTCCCACGAAGGGTCCAGTTGGGTACAGATGCAATGGCACCGCCGGGGGCACTGATGCTGACCCCCAGGGCTCCGTCAGTACTGGGGCCCCTGGACGACCACGTGTACTGATTAGGGGGCAGCTTCTCCCTGAGGGAATATTCTGCCACCATCATGTCTGGAGTCACGTAAGCACCGACTCCTAAAGAAAGAGGAGAGCAAGTATAGTGTGATGCATTCAAACAGTATCGACAGAGACTCACTTGTCCTCATATAGAAAAACACAACTTGTGCATATTTGTTGATAATGTCTGAACTGAAATGCACACAAGACCCAGTCAACAATCAACAGATGCTTCTGGGGTAGAAATCCATTTCATCCTCAGTCATGCATCTCTGAGTTCCCTGCACTTCACTGGGGACGTTCACACTGAGAGTACCTATGACACTGCTGGTGGTTCCTCCTGGGCAGCCGACCGTGGAGAGGCAGGGGCCATTGTTCCCTGCACTCGAAACGAAAATCACATTGTGCTTCTGCACAGCTTCTGTGATCACATCGCATATCCTCCTACAAGATACAATCGATAGCAATATTTAGTAACAGCGTGGAACGAGGTGGAAGAAAAGCATCATATTGAAAAAGAAACCAAAAAAAACACACCCTACACACTTTACTTACCCTGAATTTGGCCAGTGGGTGGCTTCTCCATAGCTGTAGTTGACCAGGTCACACTTGTAGTTGATGACCTCGATCATCTTCAAGGGAAAGACAGAGATGACCAATAATCAGATGTAAAGTTAGGTCTCCTCTTTTTCCAGAGGTTATAAATATACGACAGCCAATACCGCTCGGATGAGTCCTGTGCCTGTTTCCATGGTGCTGAGGCGCGTGTCTCCGATCTTCAGAGCCAGAACTTGGGCACCGGGGGCCACGCCATTACGCTCTGGCTCATCTGGGAAGTAACCTGCTGCTATGCTCGCCACATGTGTCCCGTGAGCCCCTTTAAAATTGAACAAGAACATTGGACCAATAAAATCACACCATGGAGCTTCAACAGCAGAATATAAATATTGGTGTAATTGGTCAATTTTACATTTACAGAGTTAGAAAAGCAAAGTCTGTTGCCAAACAAAGATGTATTTTCTGCCTGGTGGAATAAATGAGTAAGCTGATGATTGTTCATCTCTTCATGATAGCGCTTCAATGGAGCCTTTCCACAGTGTCCCCTTCCAAACGCCTGCTGTTCTGTGGGATGAGCTCCAGCTCGCTCCTTTACCAGATTGAACAAAGAAAGGAGAGGGGGAGGACTGATGGATCGGGTTTGTTGTTCGAAATCACTCACCTCCACTGGTGACAATGCAGAGTGTGTTCCCTTCATCGTAAATATTCACAGAGTAGTTCAGCATCTCTGCATTTCCTAACGTGGCATACTCTTGTGTCTCTTTGTAGGAGCTGAGCACAGTGCACTGGGACAACTCTCCACACTCTGAAGTGTCAACTACAGCCCTGAAAAGAACAAACAGCAACAGACAGTGTGAGTGATAAATATAGTATTGGCAAATAGAAGCAGACTGTGAGGTGGAAGGGTGAAAAAAATCATGCATAAGGAGGCTATAAAGAGACTTTGGCTTACTTCCATGTGATACCATCATGCCAAAGCACGCAGTCATACACAGGACCAGGATCACTGTACTTCTTTTCTAGTGATGCCAGAAGCTCTGACTGACTCTGAAGCTCTTCTTTCTGCAACTTCTCAATCTGGAAAAGCAGAGAAACAGCGGCGCTGTTGTTTTAGAAAAGAGGACGTTGCTGGAAGCAGTTGCGAGTGACAAGCTGCTGCCATGGCTCTGACCTGCGAGGGTGACAGATGAGCAAGGTCAAACTCTTCTGTTTTGCGGCAGACTTCGGCTAGTGCAGCTCTGTGTGGTGGGTCCCACACCTTCTCCTTTCGCTCTTTCTGGTTGACAGAGAGGGCAAAATGGAAACTGGAGCTCAAAACCATTAAGGATGATGATACAGTTCATTTCACATAACTGCATTTTGTCACTGTGCGCACATCTCCCCCCCTCTCCTTGTTTGAATAGTCTTAAATAATTGTGTAGTTTAGTATTGCTGCAGACAACAGCACTTCCAATTACATGACTGTCAAACATCACCTCATTTTTCGGTCTATTCCTTGGGTTTGCACTTTTTTGTAAACCAACATTTACCTCAAGCCCCATTTCTAATTAACTCAGTTGTAATGTATGCCTCATGATGTTCAATGAGCAGTTACAGTGGTACAAAATGTTAGACAAGCCTAGTAAAGTAATCCTGTCCCATCTTCCCACCTGTATTCTTTCTTTGAGAGCCTTAGGGAAGAACTCGTAGCCATTTTTAACTCCGATTCGATACTTCCCTGATGGATTGACCCAGGCAGGAGGGATCTGGAGGACATAAAAAGACACAGCAAGAGACAGAACACATTACCATAAAATGACTTTGGATGTAGGACAACACCTGTAATGAGCTATTCCCTGTGTGACAGCTGTTAATTATTCGATTCATATTAGTCTCGTAAGCAAAAGCCATTTGCCGACCTTGAGTGTTCGACCTGAGAGGCCGGCGATTGTGCCATCTTTAGGCTCTGCAACTGTGGTCATGTTCACGTCACCGCTACCCGTCGTGTCGATGATGTCGACAATCTTTGGCTTTCCCTCTGTTGTGACCTGAATGGGAGACAATTAAAATAAACAAAAACAACAACAAAAACCTGTAAGTGCTTTGATAACAAAGTGACATAAAACAGGATACACTGATAAATTAGTGAGGGTTCTGCAAGCTGCTAAACAGAGTTTGACTGCATGTACATTGTTGACAATATGCGACAATAATTCTCCTTATCCTTTGCTTTCCTGGTTTTGTAGGTTGAATAAGTCAAGGATGAAATTTTGGTGATCTTACTAGGATGTATTTGCTTTTCAAGGATTTGCGTTGACCATTTCACACAAAACTGATGAAACTCAAATCAAAAAATATCCGTCCATCAATGCTGACAACACTGACGAAACCCTGCAGCTGCAGAGGTTATTTGGTTTCGCCTTTGCATACATTGAAGCTCCGACTGAAACAGGTGCAAAGTGCTTAGTCACAGTATCAAAGACTGTGCACTCCAAATTTAAGACAGAGTGACTGGAGCCATCACTATGGGCATGGTATCCGTGACACCTGAGGTAAAAGGTTATCCTCTGCAGACCCACTGAATTCCCTTGTTTATGAGTCGTCTTCCCTGTCACTCCTTTATCCCCCTTCAGACCAAAATCTGTTGAAAAACTGCAAGTGACTGACTCTTCGAAAAAATGACATTTTATTATCCAAATTTGTCAATCCTAGAACCGTTAAATGTTGAGGTTCTGTACCACAACAGCACGAGTCTTGACATAAATTGGCCCGAGTGTGTTATCATAAATAAAAAATGATATTATTTTCGTGACCTGTCAGTTACAATTTGTGTGATGCAAGAACATCCAGTGCCTCCAAACAGCAGCGTCCCTCCACATATGAATTTGTTTACTTGAATGAAGCAGTCAGACTCGGTCTCTGCCCTTTAACGCATGACCAACGCACGGCTGGCGGTATAAAAATAAATGCCGCGGCTTATTTTAGCATGAATGCAATGAACCTGCGAAGAAGCACATCTGAATATAAGTCGGAATGTTCTTGTTAATCGTCCTCGTCTTGCAACGCTCCGTCAACTTAGTCAACTCCAGTGTGACTTGGCAGTTGCAGTGTCTTTCCGCCCCCATTCACTCATAAATCCGAATACACGTTGTTTTTGTGTCAATGGCGCTCAGTTTGTGGCAACACAAAACGCTTCTTAGGATCAAACTGACTGCACAAAGTGCATTGAAGGAACTGAAGAACAAACAAGGGGACAGAAATCTGCCGTTATGATACAAGCTATCATATTAGCATGTGTGCTAAGTCATTTGCGAACATTTATTTTGTTAAATTATCCAGAAGTCGAGCTTGGAATCACACTCTAACGGCAACAGATATCACGTATTAAAAGCTACTCCGTGTTGCTTTGGTTGTCACAACAGCTACGTAGCAAAATGTCGTTGCTTTTATACGTTTAGACGGACGCTAGCATGCTAGCTCGCTGCTAGTCGGGTGACAGCACTGAGGCGACTCAAGGCCTCTCAGCTCCGTCGACTTCAACCGACTGTGCCGCGGATTACACGAGGCAGCCGGTTAAATTTACCTGCATGCCGGGGGCCCCGGGATCCACGCCGGTGTCGAGGATGGCGATGAGCACTCCTCGGCCATCGTACTCGGGGAACCTGGTGAGGTAAGAGGCAGCGCCGGTTTCTTTCTTGGGGAGCAGCCCGTGGAAGGGGAACGGTTCTTCGGTGGAGTGAGCAGCCATGATCCAAAAAGAGCGACAATGAAAACAAAGCAGCGAAATGGGGAAGAGAGCAACACGGTGGGAGAGACGAGGAAGAGCGCTGGTTAAAGGGCCAGTGCGTGCGCTCCTCCGCGCAGACACATCGCCCTGCAACCTGCTCCTATCCGGCCTTTATTTGTTTCTCTACTTTTTATGGTTTGTTTCAGACGTTGTGGCTTCAAATAAACACGATGAAAAGTCCAAACATATTTTTCAATATCCACTGCAGATTTTACCTCGTCAGTTCTACAAGTATAACTACTTCTTTGGGCTCAGGTGTGCAGATAATTAAATGTAATATCAACAATTTTCTCTGTGACTTTTTGTGATCACAACTATTTGTGAAATTGACACACTTTTCCTGCATTTAAAATTGACTTAAGTGTGTAAACCTCCACTTTTAAAAATGCTTTCTGATCACATCAGAAGCCCCCCCAAGTGCTTTACACATGAGTTGATATGGTTCACTTCAAATGCACAATTGCACACCATTGAAAGTGGTTGCATGATCACACACAACAGTCCAAACAGTTTAAAGATTAGTGACTTGTCCAAGGACACTTCAACACATGAGTTAGATTGGTGATCCAACTACACTCACCCAGCTTGGACACAGTTGCCCTAAAACACATTCAAGACAACTGAGAATTTTAGAAGACTTTCAAAGGGTTTAACATAAATTATTCCACTGGATATGATTTGGATTGGAAACAGCTGTTGATTTGTTGAGGATTCAGCCTGAGAGCAGACCAACACAGATGAAGGCCTATTTGGTGATAGAAATTTGAGATAAAGACCCACATAATTTTCTACAATTCTTGCAGGTGAAAGTGTTTTGTTGTGAATATGAGTTGTTGGCGATGAAATGCTGAAGATGTTGAAATGATAATGTAGATATCTGAAGTTATAAACATTTTGTGAGGAGCTTTCAGGATGACTACACCACAAATGGCTCTATGTGCTCTGTCACAGGACAGTGTGAAGAATAAATATTGCTTGAAATTTCTTGGTTTTGGCACCAAAAGTTTATCTGATGGTGAGTCAAAGCTGTCATTTCAAAATCCAGGTTCACTCCACATGAAGTGCTCACTGGGTGGTGCTATAGTACCAGCGGTTGAAGTTACACGTTGCACTCTTGAATTGGTTCATTCATAGTTCCGCAGTGCTGTAGCTGCAATGAAAGTACATGGTTGCTCTCGATGTAATAGGCACAGTTGATGCAAATGTCATGTGTTTGTCAAGTTTCTAAGTCAACTCTGTATGCAACAGTTTGCATGAATAACAAGCAAAAGATTCCAGTTGACGCTTCAGCCTTTGCTCATCATAGTGTTGTGAATGATAAGACAAGCACATGCAGACAAAGATGGTTTCTTTGCTTCAGGTTTGATTAGTGAGACCAAAGATCTGCAATCAGTTTCGGTTTTGTTTTTGTGACGCATGTGATTGTGAAGTTGACCTGTGGTTTGTGGCAACCCGTGGTTGGCTTTCTTGAGCGTGCATACCTCTTGCACCGCTCCTCATCATGTTCTCCTCTCACCAAGACAATCAAAACTACTGATAATGTGCGACTCCAGATATTCTAACAGATTACCTCAAACTGATTTTTCTCTTTATTCATAATCAAAGCCTGAGACAGGTTAAAAATGCTTGAGTTGAACTGAATGAGCAATCAACATCCCTGCATGTGTTGCTTGTTAGTTTTTTTGTGACTCCACAATCAGCCTGCAGCCCCTTTTTGTTCTCCGTGTTCTTGTTTGATACAGATGGGAGTTTGTGATAGGAAAACAACCCAAAGCACGTCTGCACAATGTTGGGGGTTCTACTCATGTCACTTAAGTTACATACATCTATGAAAAATCAGTGTACAAGGAACACCGGAGTTGTATTGTCCTTTTTCCTCTGTATTGAATTTTATACATTAAGCTTTGATTCATGCCATATTCACAGAGCTTTTATTTGTCTTGTCCATAATACCAGGATTAACTTTGCACATGTCAATCACCATCTGTTCAACTCAACGTGCAGTGTGTCTCCCACATATATTACATCCGTACACATATGTGACTTATAGATTACAGTGTGTGCTTGTGGTCCAGAAAAAGAACAAGCCACAGCAGGGAGGGTTACTTGTACGCGTACAGTTATTTTAAGAGTGCCAACACCCTCAAACCCTGTTCTGGTGGCCTGGCTTGTGCGTAATAAACCAACAGTGAGCATCCTTTCACTAATCTGCTTACAATCAGCATCTGCCGTCTTTGCCTCTTTCTGTTTGTGGCTCATTGTCACGGAGACACACACACACACACACACACACACACACACACACACACACACACACACACACACACACACACACACACACA
>JAUESE010000001.1:17689758-17715799 GCA_032274725.1 Malacoctenus triangulatus
GTGAGAGGATGGCGATGATGTAATTTGTTTCCTCTTTGTTTGAGTGAAATTGTTTTTGGCAGGAAACGTGGGCGCAGAAGAGAGGCACATTAACCTAATATGAGTAACGTCAACTAAAACAAATAAGTCTGCCTCAGCACCGCTGTCTGGCATGTTTGGGCTCAGAGCAGTGATGTGTGAGAGAGAGAGCGAGGGAGAGAGAGAGAGAGAGAGAGGAGGGACGGGACCGGACGGGGATGCTGCATTGTAGGCCAAGCAGGGGTTATATAAACAAGCTTACTGGACAGGAAGTGCTCCGGCATTAGTGATGCTTAACCCAGCCCACTCCTTATTCCTTATTAGGGACCCATGTGTGTGTGTGATGTGTGCGTGTGCGCGTCAGCAGGATGGTGCGAGCTGTTGCATGTGTGTCACTCCAGTTCTGGGCGGCGCTGTGATTTGCTGTGTAATTCATCATGTGGTATGACTAGCGGTGCCTCACCGTGACACACAGGAAGTGATTCGTCCCGCTGGGTGTCCTGTTTGGGTGCTAATCCCCTTACAGTGTGATGTCATGGGGCAGCGGTACAGTGGGGACACATGGAGGGACGGATGGACGGACAGATCGACAGACAGACAGGCAGAGAGAGAGAGAGAGAGAGAGAGAGAGAGAGAGAGATGATTGAGTCACAGTGGAGGATAAAGCTGTGTGAAGAGTTGTGCACAGTGGTTGTGTGGCAGCGCTTGCTGAGTTGACTTGCAAGTTATTTAAATGAAGACAGTAGCGTCAATGTAAACATTACAACGTGACGAGGGGTGTGGGAACAAATCGATGTGGCGATATATCACGATTTTCGGCCACCCAACTTATTATCGATATTTCAGCTCCTAATATCGATTTAAAAAAACAACAAACCAAACATTTTCCCCAACATGGTCTTTTCAGATCATTGTTTAAACTGCACGATTGGAGATTTTTTTTTCTCATTTTTGTGCATTGTCAGTAACTCAGGGCTCAATGTTCTTACTTATAGTGGTTACAATACCTTCATTATGTTGTAATGACTAATTTCTGCACTTTATTTTCTGATGGCAGTGTGTAACTGGATTCTTTTTTCAGTGAAAATGTGCAAAAACACGAGTAGTAAATAAATAGGATGTTTTGAAGCAAATAGTTTTTCACTCAATTTGTCCTCTGAATGATCAATATCTTCTGATGAACATATACAACACTTGCTTTTTTGTCTCTACATTTATTTTTGACATTAGCTGGGTAGAATATCGCAATATATCGTGATACTGCAATATCGTGACAATATCGTATCGTGATCGAAGTATCGTGATGCGCATCGTATCGCAACACCCTTGCCAATACTCACCCCTAAATGTGACACACTTGTAAATTCTACCTGTCCTCTCAAGTGGACTATACTTTGTGTTTTTAGTGTGTATCAGATGTTTTGTGTCACGTGTTTTGTGTGTTGGTGGCCTTCTCCTGCCTCCTCGCTGAGCGTCGTGCCTCCTCGGTCTGTTTCTGGCAGGCGCGGCGCCGCCTGTCCGCGATCTGAAGCCAGTTAAACAGTTATACGAAAACAAAGACTGAATTACTTGTGGCCTAAAAAGTAAACCACCGTCCTCTGGAGGCTGACTTTGACCTAGAGCCTGTGTTCCTATGGCAACACGGAGTAACACCCGCAGACAAAAGAGCGAAAACATGGCAGGTCAATTTTCTTTTAAGCAAATGTTAAACTCTTACAACTTCCTGCTGACGTCAAGGACCTCTTGAAATTTTATTAAATTTTCATTTTGCGAGTCAGTTTTACAACAAGGTGACCAAAGGCTGCAAATGTGTGTTCGACAGTCAAATTAGGACACACAGATAAGCCTGTTTATTCTCTTGGTGCACACTTTCAGTGCAACGCTGGTGCTGCTGATTATCAGATTTTAGATTGTGGTCTTTATTTCACTGCATGTGCTAATAAATATGTAAAACGTTCTAGCACACTGCATGCAGCGGTGTGGAGATAAACTCAGAGAAAAATACATTTGTGTGAATTCTCGTGTTGTCGTGTGGGAAAAATTGGTCACCAGATGATCTCAAAGGCTCCGACTTCTGTCCGGTGTAAGACGACGAGTCTCGCAGAGGAAGCTGATCATGGTTCTTGTCCGTGAGCTGAATCAGAAGTTGTGTTTGTGTTCCTGACGATGTGGCGTCCTTTACTTTTTATTTCTTTCTTCGGCTCTCTCAAGTGATCTGTGTAGTGTGCGCTTTCTGGATCATGCAGGATTTCGAACTGGCTCCGCCGTTTGCCAAACAGCTCAAAGGGAATTACTTACCTCCAGCTCTTTTTGTGTTCTCCCTCTTGTTGTTTTTGCCTTCTTTACAAACAAACACGCCTGCACCATTCACACAGGACGCCTTATTTGCAGAGGAACCTGTGAAGGGGGCTCCTCTTTTGAATATAGTCGTGATGTTTCGTGTGATATTGAAACCCTTCTGATTGTTCTGCTGGCTGTGTGAGCTGATAATGCTAAAAGCTTTACAGAGATGTTAGACTGGGTTTCAGTTCCCTGTGGTGTCGACAGTATGCGTGACCCGTTCACATCAGTCCTCTGATTAATTGGCTATTGAGTGTAAATGGTTTTCCAGAGTCTCTTGAGAATATGGTCAGCTTGTTTTTGGGTCCTTTGTTTTCAGTGTTTGAAGTTCAGATGCTTTTTTTTTTTCAAGCAAGATTAAAATATTCTTATATTACATTTCTGGACAAAACCTGAAATGTTTGAATTTTTGTTTTTGAAAATTGTCTTTGAGATTCAGCTGGAGGTTTTTGGACTGAAAGCTTCTTTCAGATTCAATTCAAATCATCCCTTTATTACTCTGTTGCAGAAACGGGCTCCAGCTGATGCAGTGATACTTTGTTTGTGTCTGGTTTGTGTTCCTGCAGAGTGTTGGAGTGCCAAGGTCTCCCGATTGTCAACGGCCAATGTGATCCATATGCTGCTGTGTCTCTATTAGGTCCTTCAAGGTCTGACTTTTTTTTTTACATTATTGTACAAGGTTTCACCAGCTACAGCATGTGACCTTTCACTTTTAATTAACCTTTCGATTGTGTCCCTCAAGCTCTCCTTGTTGTTCGTCTCTCAGGTCAGAAGCCAAGAAGACCAAGGTGAAAAGAAAAACCAACAACCCACAGTTTGAAGAGGTTTTCTACTTTGAAGTAGGTGTCAATCACTCTGTCAGTGAAAACTTGACTCAACATTTTGCCATAGCAACAGGAAGCGCTTAATCAGCTGCCTTTCTACAAACAAGCCGAACTTCGTTTTACAGTCTCCATAATTCTCGAGCCTTTATTCATACGAGTGTCTCACACACACGCACCCTTTCAGAGTGCCCCCGTTAACCCTCGCTCACAGCAACACTGCTGGGACATATTTGTTTCACTCCTCCCTCTGGCCTCCTCGCTGCAGCACCAGCAGACAGCAGGACAAGAGTGTGATTGATTCAGACAAACCAAACAATCTGGCCCATTGATTTCTGACCGACAAGACCGTCTTATTTATCCCCAACCACCACATGAAGCCGCCTGTGGAGCGTCTATGGTGCTATTCTGCCTGCAGCCCAGAGAGCCTCACGCAGACGCAGCCTGTGTCTATTTTCTCTCGTGTGGTCGTGCTGGGTTTTTTTTACTGAATTTTTTTTAACGTTCCAATCACTCCAAGCTCACTTATATCCATCTTTAAGTCGACTCTATCAAAAACCGAGGTGGAAACGTCGTCTTAGCTCCAATAAAGACAACCCTCCTCACAGATAGTCACACTTTAGACGAGTCAGTCAACCTTACAAGCATGTCGGGTTTGTGAGGGACCCAGATTGCTCAGAGTGAAGCAACTCGCAAACAGTGAGATAATGCAAACGTGTAACAAAAAGCCGCAAAAACTGATTATAACTGGGACATCTTGAATTGAGGTCACAGCGCTCTATACTCCGTACACTTCTATCAGTGACTTTTTTTGGTGATAATGTAATAATTTCCTGTTACAAAAAAAAACATCAAATCTCACTTTTAACTCTGTTTCAGCCACTCACTCCAGACTGTTCTTGATTCTAGGTAACGCGGCCGCTGAGCTACACAAAGCGGCAGTTCGACGTGGAGGAAGAGGACGTTGACAAACTGGCGCTGAGGCGAGTACATGATTCACTCTTCGTGTGTCAGGATGTGAGCGTGACATCGCCTTTTTAGGTTACACCGTTCCCTTTCTGCTTTTCAGGGTGGACCTGTGGAACGCCAGCAACCTGAAGTTCGGGGACGAGTTCCTGGGGGGCGTGCGAGTTCCTCTGCGGGTCCTGGGTCAGGCCGGGGTCCACGACGCCTGGTGAGCCCGGCCCGTCCTCCCTCCGTCCGTGTGCTCTCCCCTCTCGACCCAGTCGCCACTTTGGGACGACTTTTTTTTTTTTTTATAGTTTTTCCACTGAACCAGTGCTGCAGCGACCAGCAGCTGCCGTTGGGCTGGTTGGGTTTCATTAGTGTTGGCGGCTGACTTTTTGAATATGTGTCACCGTAGCAACAGCAGAGCCATAGCAAGTATCAACACTCACAACGCACCTCTGAGTTTGTTTCTTTTTTAAAGCAAATTCAATTTTGTTTAGCACTGAAAGCATTTAAACTCTGATGATCCAGGCTCTTTTTATGTTTTTAAGCAACATCATTTGATAAAGAAAAACATTTATTGCTTTTCTCAGTGTTTGCTTGAGAACAGGAAACATTGAGAGAAGTAAAAACTCGGTAACCGACGGCATGGTGCTGGTTACTGAATTCACACGACTCTTTGCAGGGTTCCAGGCACGATGTACGATTACTTTGTTCAAGAATTAACCCACTCCACTCTTCCATGTCCAGGTACTTCCTGCAGCCCAGAGAGAACGGAGGGAAGTCCGTGAAGGTGGAAGAGCTCGGCTCTCTGCGTCTGAACATCGTTTACACCGAGGACCACGTCTTCCCCTCCGAACACTACACTCCCCTCAGAGATCTGCTGTTGCACTCTGCTAACGTAGAAGTACATGTACGTGAAAGTAGCCCAACTTTCATCTCACCTGTGTATCCTTCCTGCCACCTCTTGCAGTGTTTAAGTGCTTCTCTCTCTCTCTGATCAGCCTGTGTCAGCGTCCACGGCTCACATCCTGGGAGAGGTGTGTCGAGAGAAGCAGGAGGCTGCCATCCCGCTCGTGCGTCTCTTCCTCCATTATGGCAAAATAGTGCCTTTCATCAGCGCCATCGCTCACGCCGAGGTCAACCGCACACAGTGAGTGACCCGTCACTTCGCCAGAAAACCAACTCAGCAGCAGCGAACCTCATTCAATCTATTTCTGTCTTTAAGAAATGCTTAGTTTGAAAGATTTACACAGGAGCTCGATGACTGTCAGCCAAAATATTAGTTGATTTATTTTGTCTAAAAGAGCTAAATGACATATATTTGGGATACACAGGGACTTTTCCCTTATTAAATTCATTTAGTATATATGAATGTATGCTTTTGAACCACTGTTTTGTTGACTTTATTAATTTAAGTGACTTGAATATGCGGTCATCACGTTTTTATTAGGATCAGCGAACTTGGTGTTTTGACTTGACTGTGAAAATCTGTGCTGTCACAGTCATAATGTTTACTTTAGACATTAAATAACTCTCACAAGTCATTTTTCTTAAATTTGCTTTGGCAGCCGTCGGCTTCTCAGATTGAATCACGAGCTGTAGTTTTGATTTTGTACACGCTACGCCTCCTTTTTATAGGGATCCAAACACCATTTTCCGGGGAAATTCGCTGACGTCTAAGTGCATCGATGAAACCATGAAGCTGGCAGGAATGCACTATCTGCAGGTCACACTCAAACCAATCATCGACGAGGTATTTACCTTCTCTTTTTAACTCGCACTCTCATCCATCTCTGGATTGAAATCCTTTCACGTTTTGACAAATCAAAACATGAAATGAGGCGAATATTCTGACTAATCAATCTTCAACGGATGTTTTCATGCTTTTCCGAATCGGCCCAGATCTGCACAGAGCACAAACCCTGTGAAATTGACCCAGTCAAGCTCAGAGAGTCTGAGAACCTGGAGACCAACAGGGTAAGAGCCGGTTTGTTTATTTGTGTGTGTGTGTTGGTATGTGTGTGTGTGTGTGTCTGCTGCAGCCGACACCTCTGACCCACCTTTCCTGTCCTCAGGAAAACCTCCGTCACTACGTGGACCGCATCTTCAACGTGATCACAACCTCTGGCGTCCGCTGTCCCACAGTGATGTGCGATATCTTCTTCTCCCTGCGAGAGTCGGCTGCCACTCGTTTCCAAGGTAACTCACCTCTCGAGCGACTTGCGGCGGAGGAAGAGAAAGCTGCTAACGAGGAGCAGGAAGCGGCGGACAATAAGGAACAGGATGTGCGAGATGTCCAAGGACGCTTTCCTCTTCTCGCTCGGGATCACAGAAAGGCCTTTTGTTCTCTGCTGTTTGTGTCGAACCCAAAACCACTTACGCCTCCCACACACTTCATAAGACTATGTGGCCCATGATATGAGGCAACGTGGCCTTGTATCGTGCTGCCTCCTGTTGGCGGTGCAGGGGTATTGCCAAAACACGGGGAGAAAAAACTTAAATTAAAAAGTGCATTTAGCTGTTGTTTGCATGCCAGTTATGTGATGTCTGGTTTGTGCGATTACAAGATGTTTATTTTATGCCTCGGTTGTAAATACGAGTAAACTGATAATAAAAAGAGGTCTCGAGTTAAATGTAATCTTTAAGCACTTCTCCTCTACATTCCTCTAATATTGAACAAGCCATTTAAAGTAAAGTACAATTAAAGTCAGTGTGTCTGTTGTTTTGCGCTCCAGTCGACCAGGACGTGCGATACACAGCAGTGAGCAGCTTCATCTTTTTGCGCTTCTTCGCTCCGGCCATTCTCTCCCCAAACCTGTTTCATCTACGGCCGCACCACCCGGTGAGTCCGGCAGCCACGACGCGCACGCCGACAGTCACATTACACACATGGGTCCCATAAGGACGCGTTACAAAGTGAGCGCGTGCTTCACGACAAGCTTATGATGCTGCATTTCGTTTTACTTTGTGTCTCTCTCTGCGTGTGCAGGATCCCTCCACCTCACGGACCCTCACCCTCATCTCGAAGACCATCCAGACTCTGGGAAGTCTGGCCAAATCCAAATCTGTGAGTTTCCTGGCTGGGAAAAAAATGCATTTTTCATTCTTTATTCTCATGACCAAATCAGACATTTCAGTCCAAAGAGTTGGAGTCTAACATGGGTCACTGACTTTTTTCTTTTCCATACTGTGTTTTCCTCTCAAGGCCAATTTCAAAGAGTCTTACATGGCTGCGTTTTACGACTACTTCAATGAGCAGAAATATGCCGATGCTGTGAAGAATGTAAGTCTCCTTTTTTTCCCCTCCCTTGATTTTTTTTCCTCTTCACATGTGGTGGATCTTCGCCCTCTTGCGAGATCAAATACTTTTTGTGAACAAAGATGTCAAAACCCAGTTTGAACTGCTTGCTGAAGGGTGAAAGGGGCTTTTTTTGGATGGTGCATGAGAGTGAACAAAATATTCCTTCAATTGGGATAATCTGCACCATTTATGTCCCTCAACAGTTCTTGGACCTGATCTCCACATCTGGCAAATGGGACCAGAAGAGTATTGAAACACCAATCATGCTCAAAGAAGGGTAAGAAGTCTTAATGTTACAGAACTGGTGGATCTGAGCAGCTCTTTAAAGACCACTTAAAGGAGACACAAAGTAAATCGTGCATATAGATATAAAGAGCTCCTGGATTGTTTAAATCTTGTTTTTTTTCTGTACTTTGGCTGCTACAATTACATCAGTCTGTTCACTCTGTTGGCTATTCACACAGCATCAATGTTTGTCCATTGTCCTGCTTTTCAAAGTTTTTTTCATCGTCAGTTGTCTGGCTTTAGAGAAAAGTTACAGATGACTTAAACAAAGCAGGCTGAGGAGCTCTGTGGTTTACAAAGCAGCTGGTTACCTTATGCCACATTCACAGTGCATCATTCAAACAATAATTACAAGCAGCCTCTCTCTTATTTCCGACACAGACACTTTAGGACAATGTGACGCACTCCACATCTTCCACATGATGGAAACCAACTTCAGACTTGATGGCAATTTTTACGGTCGGCTTTCTGCGATTATCCGGAGAACAGATAAATCAATTTGACCTTTAATGTGATCAACTCGGCTCACGTCATCGGAGGCAAACTCTCTTTGATTGAATCGGGTTTTTCAAGGGATTTTACAGCTCCAAATATGTAATGTGATGCAACACATAAATCAGCGAAACTGGGATGCAAATGGCCTAAAACTACAAGGTTAGTTTAGGAGAGAAACATCTTGAAATGATCTGTTACACTTGAAACGACTCAGAAAAGTACAGGAAGAAAGGTTTTTTTTTTAACCATTTAAGGTCTTCTACTGACTCAATTATTAATATTTCTGTAGTATTTGAAGCTTCTAAAGAACTTGCAGGCCAATAACTCTCAGAACTGCAGAAGGCAGTAAGATGTTTGAAAATCACCTCAACCAGGAGTTAACAGAAAATACCAGAAAGTCCATCATGGTAATAAGGCTAGTTAGCATTTATTGAAAACACAACACAAGATAAAGTTTATATACAAATTGTTTGACCTTTTAAATGTCCAATTGTTAAATTAGATGTACAAGTTGACACCTTCATATTTACTTATCCAAAAATTAATGTGGCATCAATCTTCTCATCCAAATGTGCCAGAAACACAAGGAGGTTTCCTTCCTGAGTGGTCAGTGAAATCTTTATATGTGTACCACTTGTAGACTGATTGAAGTCCAAAGCGACAGTCTTGTTACATCGCACACGCAGCCGCTGCTTGCAGCGCCTGTGCCACTGTTGTTGATGATGTCTCTCATGAAAGAATGAGGCCGTAAAGCTGCGCAGAGTCTCCAGGTAACAGTAGTTGTGCCAGTGCCTCACTCACCGACACCCCCCACTCCCATCCCCCCTTTTTTGTCTCGTTTCTGCTACCGGGCGTAGGAGTGTAAAACTCACTATAAAGAGGGTTGATGGGAAGGGGTCAAAAGGCACAAAGGGCAGGTAAGAGCTTCTCTGTGTAAAAGGCTTTGCCCTTGTGAAACCCAACCTCCTGTGTGTGCGATGTGACCCTCCCCAACCAGGCCGGCTATTCTCTCTCCCACCTCCTCCATGCGCTGCTGTAGATGCTGCTGCACTTTACTTTATGTCTCTCCTGCAGCGCTGATTCCCAGTGTGATGCTGTACGGTGGGTCTCAGGCTCTGCATTGGAGGCTGAGGCGTACAGTGGCTGTAAGAGTGTATAAAGTAAAGTACTAACCTGCTTACTTTAGGGGGGGGGTGGGTGGGGGGGGGGCTCAGTAGTGCCGATGGGCCGTCTCGCTCCTCGCTGTGCCAGACATGCTTGGTGTGACAGTGACAGCAGGGGTTGGCTACTGAACAAACATCTTGGGTTGTCATATTTGCCCACATTTTGACCCTTCTTCCCCTTTTTCTGTCCGCACCGTGAAACCACGTCATGACCGCTCCCATTAGAGCAGATCTGAGTCCTGCACCTTCTCCACTACATCACCTGAACCAAGGACAACTTCCATGTTTATGAACCTGGTGCTTTGTACCCGATGTGTTCCTATGGCCTTCAAACCTGAAAACAAAGACATCCTGCTGTTTACTCTCCCTTAAAGGAGCATACCGGTGATTTTACATATTTTGTCAACTTAAGCTTTTTTTTTTTTACAGATTGCTTTAATTTCACAGACAGCCATCAGTGTTATTTAACTCGATTCACCCACAGAACGTATTGTTTGACTAAATTAAATAATGTGGAACCTGAGAAAACCCCGTGTGTAAAGACCTTCACATGAAAAATCAATCATCACATCCGTTTTTATTGAACATAAGTAATTATTTATCCTCACATGTTATCTCTTGTTCAATAACCTTTCGATTAGTCAACATTTTTAGCTTCCTGTACTTTGAAAATAGGTGTTTTCAAGCAGTGAGCAATGGTGTGAATCACTGTGCGATGCACAAGCTATCTCACAAGTCAGTTGTTTGCAAGTTAAATTTTAATCACACACTGACACCAGCAGGCGGTGGCTGTCTGTGAGGATGGATATAAATTGTTCAAGTCTTGTTTTCTCATCTGGCCAAACATCACAGCTGTGATTATCACATGATTTACAGGTCATAGTTGGAAAATATGCAAAAACACTGGTACCTTTAGTCAGCTGCCCCATCTCCTGTGTGACTCATAGACCGACAAAATCTATGAGTGTTGGACTGAAGTATTTTTGACGTACATGTCATAAAATTAATGCTTGAACCCGGAACTATAAGTACATAAGTGAATGAATAAAGCTGAGTTTGAGAATGGTTCTATTCAAAATGCCTAATTTAAACATTCAAGTTCTAAGTTCTGTTTCTGCATCTGTGAAAAACAAAGATGTCTGGGAAAAGTCTAATGCGGAAAAGTATTTTCTGTCAAGCATCTGTTGCTCGGTGGTTTTAACGCCTCCCTCTCTCGTTCCACTTCAGATTCATGATAAAGAGGGCACAAGGGAGGAACCGGTTTGGAATGAAGAACTTCAAGAAGCGATGGTTTCGCCTCACCAACCACGAGTTCACCTACCACAAAACAAAAGGTACCATCAGCGGCTTCTCAAGATCCCCGTGTAATCGCATCGATTCCCTCTCGCTGTGGGCGTTTGCGAGGGGATCAGCAGGAGGGGGAGCGCTCGAGGGGAGAATCTGCTGAGGGGACGTTAAGTCCTGCGCGCTCATCATCCAACACATGTGGCGGAGGTTGAGTTCCTGTGCAGGCGATGCGTTTATGCATCCAAAAGGAGCTCGGGCCAAAACGTGAGCACAAGCAGATTCCAGACAGGGTTTGGAGTACGAACGGAAGAAGCGTTTAAAAAAAAACTGCTTAACCTCAAAATAGTCAGCAGTATTTGTGCTGATAATGGATGCAGTGTTTCTCCCACAATGCACTGCACAGACACAAGTGATGCGATGCTCACAGCTGCAGCCAGTTAAGATGGATTAAATGCAGATTATAGTCAAGAAACTCTATAGATCATTTGCGTTTCGTAGTTTATAAACGGTAGTAATGCGCGTGTTGCAGTGCTTTTTGTTTCGAACGTAGAAACTGCAGCTGGAGAAAGTTGAGAACATGAAACAAAGATTTCATGGTGCAGACAACTTTTGAGTTTTCGTTCGAAGTTCATTAAAAAGCGATATTCATAAATCCATTTAGGTCATGAAAACTTGAATTTTGTTTCGGTGGTTATAACTTGAAATTTTATATCAAAGTCTCTTTTTCTTCATCATGAAGTTGATCCAGGAAAGAAGAAAAAAAAACGTCGTAGACTATAACTTACTCTCTGATTCATGTCGGCATTGTCTTTCTTTTAAGTGTTTTTCTTGTGCTTCCAGGCGAGGGAGCTCTGTGCAGCATTCCCATCGAGAACATCCTGGCTGTGGAGAGGCTGGAGGAAGAGTCTTTCAAGATGAAGAATGTAAAGACCCCACACAATGACCCCAGTGAAATATCAAGTGTTTCATTTTGACCCAAAGCGCTCCTCAACGTTTTTTAAGACTCCTCCTTCACTCCATCTTCCTCCCTCCTCCAGATGTTCCAGGTCATTCAGCCAGAGCGAGCGCTCTACATTCAAGCCAACAACTGTGTGGAGGCGCGTGACTGGATCGACATCCTGACCAAAGTCAGCCAATGCAACCGCAAACGCCTGAGCACCTACCATCCTTCAGCCTACCTCAACGGCCACTGGCTCTGCTGCAAGCTGTCGGCAGACGCCGCCCCCGGGTGTACGCCCTGCACCGGGTACGCCGCGTACAGATCTGTCCCGCATTTCATCTTTGTTTTTTTTTTTTCTTTCTCTTTGTTTTTCCGTTCTGTCTTTTTCCTCATGTCTTGGCTGCGTCTGTTTTCAGAGGTCTGCCTGCAAACATCCAGCTGGACGTGGATGGAGACAGAGAGACGGAGAGAATTTATTCCCTGTTCAGCACATACATGACCAAGCTGATCAAGATGCAAGGTAGGAAACTGACATTAGTCGTTCTGTCTTTCTTTTTTTTTTTGTATTTCACCTTTGACTTTTTTTTAATCTATTTTCACCTTATTCTTGTCCTCTGCAGAGGCCTGTGGCAGTAAGTCTGTGTACGACGGGCCCGAGCAGGAGGAGTACTCCAGCTTTGTCATCGATGATCCCCAGGAGACCTACAAAACCCTGAAGCAGATCGTTTCGGCTGTGCAGACTTTAGAGCAGCAGCACACCAAGTACAAACGAGACAAGTTTAAGAAGACGAAGCTGGGCAGCCAGTACGTGCTTACATTTTTATTGCTTGTTCTCCATTTGTCATGAAATTTGTGTGCCTGTATTGCAATGAAGAACCGAGACCAGTGGTTCCTAACATGTTTTTCCCCCTGAGCCAAACATGACAGTGGTGCCAAACACGAGTTGACACATACACTCTCTCTCACACACAAAAGTAGGAGCCTTCAAAATAAAAGCACCGCGCAGTTTTTCAGTTCTACTGTATTTTCTACAAATGTCTTCCTTCAGTACTTACCCCCATGTAAGTGCTTTCACCCCCTAAAGGGGGTCCCAAACATTTGGAACCACTTCTCAAGGTCATGACTGCGCAACATTTTTTTCAGGCCAGCAGGTGGTGGAGTTGTACAGTACACGTTTATTACTGAACGTTCAGGTTGTCAAAAGTGTGTCATGACTTTAAAAGCACCAAGCCTCACAATTCAAATTATTCCAATAACATAGCTGAAAACAAAACTGTGAACTTAGTTTGATCTCCTCAGCAGTCCCAAAAACATTCACTTTTGATTTGAAACTTTGCAGACATTTTGACTTCCTGCAATAATATTTGAACTCTCTCTCTTTTTTTTCTCTCTCTCTCTGTCTCTCTGTCTCTGTCTCTCTCTCTCTCTCTCCCTCTCTCTCTCTCTCTCACTGTCTCCTCAGGGAGCATCCGATCGGAGACAAGAGTTTTCAGTGCTACATCCGCCAGCAGTCTGAGAGCTCCACCTACTCCATCTAGCGAAGGCCCAGCGTGCTGTTCCAGTGATGCCCAGAACCAGCATATTTTTTCTTTGCCACAAGGAAATCCACCGGAGTGAAGCTCTGTGTCTTGTGTTGAGTTTGAAAGCTTTAGTTTGCCTAAACTGAGATTTCAGGTGAGATCAGTTCACTCGTTTCCAGCTCGGCGTGCTCATGCAAAGTCACTTCAAGACATTTCGTGAAGCGAAGCTGCTGCTTTGGCGACAGTATCACCTGATTTACCGAGTTGTTTTAGGAGAGTAAGAGTTTTATGACTTAACCAGACTGAAGGAGCTGTGTAGGTGGACGTTTCCTTTGCAGTGTCTCAGGAGCGCGTCGCTCCCAAGTTTGGAAAAACAGATCTCAAATCGGCCAGAAAAGACATAAAAAAGAGGAACAGTTGTGGAAGAAAGAAAGAGGGGATATGAATGAAGAGATAATCACACCATCCATCTGCTTAGGTCTCCTTTCTGTGATGTGACGAGACAACGTTTTCACTGGACAGTTTTTGACAGTGACCGACACGCACTTTAATCGCCTCCAAATCTATGGATGAACAAAGCCTCGCAGCACACTTTGAAAAAGCTTCTTTTACCTGTTTGATTTGTACTTGGTTATTTTAATTGTGTTTGAAAATGTTCCGTTGTATTTCATGTCAGACAGACCAAACGCTAGAAGGAAGGAGGGACTGATATTTCGTCCTCTTTGGGAGGTGTTGTGTCCCCATGTACCTTTCTAATGTTTTAGCCTTGCCCCGCACCCCACCCCACCCCCCACCTCCTCAGGAAGGCTGTGACGGTCGAGGGAACACAAGAAGGGATTATCGGGACCAAGCACAGCCCAGAGCAGCTTCATTTAAGCTATCAAATATCACTCCACGCACAATTTTAGCCCTCATTTTTTAGTCTGTGTCGACAGTGTGCTAAGATGTATAGGTTGAACTTTTCATGTCTAATTCAAAGCCTTGTTCAGTTGTGGTCGGATATTGTGCCAGCGTGTGAAGAGCACTCACGTTGTTTTGTTGTGTTTTTTTTAACCTGCTTCCACAGAGTCTTTGCATGCTGTTTGATGGTATGTTGATCAGAAATCATGAGTTGTGATTTCTCCTTTAAGGAAAAGGAAAAACTCTCTTCATATTTACTGATAATGCAAACTTTATGCGCTGTTAAAATACAGTGAAAATAGCAAAATTGTCAGTCTAAAGGGTAATGTCATAAGTCAATGCAAAAGCTCAGACTCCCAATTGATCTTAAATATTTTGCCATTGTTTTGCATATTGGTATCATCTGTGCTCATAATTTTAGGGTAAGTCCAACATGTACCATTGTGTTAATATATTCCATTGAGCATGTATTTTTCCTCTTAAATGAGCCAAAATATCAATTTGCAGCTTGGAGTCGTGTGAAACGACACCATGGAAAACTGAACCTCACCGACCTCATTCATCAGAGCGAACTTATGGCAGAACAGCTGTATAGATTACCGAACAGCTGCGTGTATTACATAAGGCTGTACAGGTGTTACTCCAGACTGGAGCTCCAGCCTTCAGGCCTACATATGTCTGGGGCACTTTTTGCCCAGCTGGAATGTAGCCTCAGTTTGACATGTTTAAACGTTCATGCTGGATAAACGCTCCAGAAAAGAGTATTTAACCGTCGTGTAACCATCGGGTCACCGCTCAACATACCCTCAGCAGCTTGTTTTACTCTGGGAAGGCAAGTTAAGCCAAGCTACTCCTCCACTTGCCACAATGCTGACTATGTGTTAGCACAGCTCATTAACAAGGAGGTGATTTTTTTTTTTTTTAGCTTTTCTTCTAATTATACCATATACTAACATTTTAACCAGTCTTGTCTGAAGTTATAGTTGTGAAATGGATAGTGTGTGACTGATTGTGTTGCCCTGTTGGCTGCCTAATCACGTGGTTCTTCTTTTCTGTGAGTGAGCTCTTTTCTTACTTTGGAGAAGCTGCCCCCCCCTCTTTTCTCCCCCTCACCCCCTCCCACCCTTCCTCTCTCACCCCCTCACCTTGTAGTTCACCACTTATTTATATGCATTCCTCTGGGAAGCTGTCTGCTGTGAATCTTACGCGACAGCACCTCAGACTCTGTTGAAGGTACAGGATTTGTTGTTGTCGTTGTTGTTGACCAGTTGTGTTGTGTTGTTCCATGCTTTCCAAAGGCGACCACTCTCATCGACGTTCATGTTTCTTTTAGCACTCCAACTCGCCAAACCACTGCATGTGAAGTATAGCTGTAGTCACGGGGACAGTAGCCTCCGCAGGTGAACACAAAACACGGGCGAATTTTGTATTTTCCAAAACTTACGTAAATGTTTATGTAGCCTCATGGGTGTTCCCGTGATCACAGGATTCCCGAACAGTGCCAGTCATCACTTTTCTAAAATTCACTTTTTAAAAAAACAAACAAAAAAAATCATTCTTTTCTTTTTGTAACTCAATACCTGTTTTAAAAAAAAAACAAACAGTTGAGCAATTATTCCAGTAACATGTTTTTTTCTTTGTTGATCTACAAGGAAGGTTCTCAACAAAACAACTCTGTTTTTTATCTGTCTTGTCATACAGAAACCTTGCTGTGTATCTGAGCTGAGTGACTGACTATGTGTGTGTGTGTACGTGTGAACTGTGTGTGTGTGTCAGCACCGACGTGTGACTGACATGATGGGTTGTTTTGCCAATTGATTTTAACCCAGTGTTACAGGTCAGGAAAAGGCAGTAGGGTCACAGAACAAGCCACCTGCTTCAAGTGCTAATGGTTGATTTGAATGGCTGTTGTGAGGGTTTATCTCCTCATTGACATTGTATCGTAGGAAACAACTGTACTTCCGTCGTTACAGAATTTGGCAGTCTGGATTACCTCCCAAAAAAAAAGAATAATGACACAATATGTCATTGTATTTGTTAATTTGTTAAAATAGTAACTAAGATACCCACTTACATGCTGCAGTGTACTGGAAGCAGTTCAGACTTTCCTTGCCTCCGTCACTATTGACATGGCCACTAGAGGTCACTGTGACTCCTACATTCAGGCTCCAATGAGCGCTTTCTGGCCCAAATATCCGAATTCTATATGACTGCTGAAAAACCAACAACAGCCATTCAGTTGACCTGACTGCATTTGAATATGTTGAACAATCACTGCCTGTAATTATCCTGAGGACACTGTCACTCTCCTCCGGCCTGATATGGTGTGTCCCCTCTTTCCTCTTGTATAGAACCACTGTCTCTTTTTGAGATGCATTTGCCAATATATTCTCCCCAAACATTTTATGTTGAGTAAAATGTAGAAAAACAAATAGCAAAACATTGAGAGAGCAGCATTGCTCAAACATCGGAACTTTGGTGAGTGTTTGTTTCCACTAGTTACTAACTCTCCTCAGGTTTGAGAAACTCATATTTATTATCATTTTCAATTAGCTGAATTCCTTCCCAGAAATATCAGCCGATTTTCTGCAGGGATGGTAGTTACAGTAATGGCAACTCCTCCCTCTCAAAGCCCACAAAGGAATGACTTATGCAATAATGGTGTTTCAGCATGCAATAATATTACCAAGCCCTCAATAAGCCTGTCAAATTATTACAAATTAACAATGCACATCTGCTGACCTTTTGCAGTAAAATGCCTCCTCAGAAAAACTCATATTATAAAGGGAGAACAGTGTATTTTGTACAAATATTTTAAAAGTATTAAAATAAGCCTGTTAAATGTGTACAGAAAACTGTTGAATGAATGGTGAAAATGTGATGTGTTTTTTTTTCCTGAATAACTAAATGAAACCAATATTAATGCAAACATGGTGTCTGTGTCTTTTATTTTGCAAGGTGAAAAGTGTAGGCTCATTGTGACCACCTGAGGCTTCTTGGAGAAACTGAGTATTGGGTATACTGTTTGTTATATGATGTGTAATAAATAGAAACAAGAGTAAAGTTCCAGGTGGTTCTGCAGCGAGACCAGAAAACAATAGTTGCAGAGGTCCTCCCATTAACTGATTATTGTTTTTAACACTACCTTTTGACAAGAAACATTAAAAACTAACTGGCTAACTGTAAAAACAGAGCAACGTTGAATACTGTCAGTTCAGATGTCATTGTAAAAATTAACTGAACAAAAAACTTGACAAGAGCAGACCCATCTGTATATGTTTTATCTTAACTTCTTAACCTAAACTGGTGTGGAAGTTATGACGAGTTTTAGTTCAGTTGGAGCTAAGTTACATTCCTTGGCCTGAATTGAATAAAAACACATAATAAACTCCATAGAATTGAGTGAATAAACTTATTTATAAAAACGGATGTGAAATGATTATACACTTCATTATTTAAGAGTATCATTTTATCCAAATTGTAAAACCTTTTAATCAGCTTGTCGAAAGAGCAAGTGGCTTCCGGCCGGTTACCTAGCAACACTTAGGCACTTTAATAGCTTCCGTTCTTCCGTATTTTTTGAGTTAGCTCCATTTAGGTTTTTAAATGACATTCTTCTGATCTAAATCACCAAAATTACAAAATCTTCTACAACAAAAAGCCCCTCAATACGAAGTCTTTAATTTGCCTGAATTTCTCTATCATGTGCATAATCCTTTTGTGCTCCGAGCCTCCCGCGGCGTCCTGTATCATTGTTTAGTAAACCTATTTTCTGCATGAGTTCACGCGACCAGCGGCCACAGCCTCTCCAACAAGCATCCCAGCTCGGTGAGTAAACAATGGCCGGGTGCGTGAGCGTGTCAGCAGCGCTCCCTAGCTGCCCGCCTCCCCTCACACCCCTCCGTGTCTGCTCTCCTGGCACTCTCCCCGCGCTCCCCCTCTCTCTCCCTCTCTCTCTCTCTCTCCCTCTCTCTCTCCCTACGAAAACACTTTCGGGAAGAATAAAGTTTTTTTTCCTGCGCTCCGCCAGTCTTTGCTCAGAGCCAAGCCGTGGCCTAGCAGGAAGAACGGCTCGACTATGTGGAGAACGAAGCGGGCTCTTGGGGAACCCTTGGCTTGTCTCGTATTACTGGTGACGCTCGTCGATGCTTATCGATGTAAGTATGTTTGGGTTTTGCGGTTTAGATGTTGAGCTGCTGAAGGAATCCACGGAAAAGCCCGTTAGAGGCTATTTGGTGCCATTGCCCCAGTTTTCAAGCGGACATCTTTTCGGCGTGGATGTGACGAGTTGGGAGAGCGTTTTTTTTCTGAACTTTTTTAAAGGTTCACTTTGAACATACGTGTGGAAAAAAAAGTGAGAGGGATCATGACTTGTTAAAACACCGTCACACAATGCTGGGACAACATGAGTTGTTTGTTAATGGGACAAGGGGTGATTTCTGGGAAATAACGGTTTCGCAATGACCCTCTTTATAAGCCAATTCATGGAAGAGTAATGAGGCTGGTCCATGCAGGCAGTGGCCACATGAGCCATCTGTCAAGAGGACAGAGAGGAGTTAAATTCCTGCCGGGATCAGTCATGTTTTAGTATAATGTAACTGCATGTGCCTGGTTGTATTAATCAGTCATGGTACCCTGCGCAGCAACAGGGTTGTTCAGTCTCAGATGCAATAAAAAAAAAACCTTCTGCAGAGCAGCTTTATTCAATTTACTTTCTCCCGTCCTTATGTCTGTCCCAGTCCTGAGCCAGAACACAGCCTCCCAGTTCCTCAGCAGGCACAAAAGAGCCAACTCTCTGTTTGAGGAGAGCAAGAAGGGCAACTTGGAGAGGGAGTGCATCGAGGAGCTGTGCAACAAGGAGGAGGCCAGGGAGATCTTCGAGAACCAGCCGGAGACGGTGAGAGTGATGCTGAGCTGCAACCTGGACACGGGTTAGCCTGAAACTGCTACAACCACCGTGGCTCAGTGACTCAAACACTGAGTCAAGATTGGGAATGATGATGGGAATGATCAACTATTATGTTAAGAGATGTGACATGGACTTAAAGTCAAATTAAGTGAAAATTAAAATGAAACAGAAACAAATGATAACAGTATTTTTTAGCTGTCAGATTTCTTTATTCAAAGATTTTTTTTTTAATTTATATAGTCATATGTTCAGTGGAGGACTGAGAGGGTTGTTTGATAATATGCAGT
This sequence comes from Malacoctenus triangulatus, assembly GCA_032274725.1. Lineage (NCBI taxonomy): Eukaryota > Metazoa > Chordata > Actinopteri > Blenniiformes > Labrisomidae > Malacoctenus > Malacoctenus triangulatus. The sequence goes on from JAUESE010000001.1 coordinate 17,708,976, forward strand.
CCTCAAAATTATTTCAGTGACTTTGAATGCACGAGTGTTATAATTTGTGATTGGCAATCACAGCATGAGACAAAAAAAGAAGGTATTGAAAGTTTTTGAAAAACTACAAAACACAATTTTTGACATCCATCTTCAACAATATGCGGAACAAATAATGAAAATACACCAATTAAAAAAATCCAAAACACAAAATTTTTTAAAGTACTCAAAAGATCAAGACTTCGTCAATTTATGGTTTTCAAAGAATTTCATTTTCTCAGGGCAAGATTTTGAATTAAACATTGTGTATATTCCTAAAACTGCTCATCTGGTCAGTGTCATCTGCTTTCTATGAACTGTTTCTTTTGTCCTTATTTTCAGGAGTACTTCTACCCAAAATATGTTGGTAAGTTTGTTGAGCTTCGTTGTGTTTTTCCCCCACATACATTGTTGTAATTTCTACATTTAGCCTGTTCGTATTCTCAAAGCAGACTCTCCATTGCAGCGTGTCTGGGATCCCATCGCGTTGGCATCAGCATTCAAGACTCAAGCTCGACCATCCCGTCCGATCTCCGCACCTGTGTGAACGGTAAAAAGACTTTATTGGGCTTTTCTTAAGGGCACTTGTCTGCCTAAGTTTTAAGCTCTTAACATCATAATTTGTTCCTGTGTCATTCAGAGATTAGCAACCAATGCACACCATATCCATGCTACAAGGAGGGTTCAGAGGGCTGCTTGGATGGCCAGGCCTCGTTCACTTGTGTGTGTAAACCCGGCTGGAAGGGTCAACGCTGCGAGGACGGTGAGTCCTCGGCTCATCTGTGCAATAACTCCAACATATATTTTATCCCAACAAATTCAAATTGATGGGTTTTGTCTGTGTTTACTGCGCAGACATCGACGAGTGTAGCGATCCTGAGTATCCGGCAGGATGCAACCAAAAGTGTCACAACTTGCCCGGTACTTTCCATTGCCTGTGTGAGGACGGCTACCTTATGAATGACAACATCAACTGCGTGGGTAAGACGAATCGTTTTAATTCATGCAGGTAAAAACAGTGTGGTAATAAATTCACGACTCATTCATTCCTTCAATTTACTTCCATGAGGTCAATTTATATAATGGTCATATGGTTCACAACCCCTATATAAAGACACAGCTATCCCTTTGTCCTTATAGAATAAGCACATGTCCTACAGAGTTCTGAAAGACAGCTGGATAAACACACTCGATATTTTTCTCTCTGGTAACTTCCTTTTTATTTATTCATATGGATGATGGAACCCTAAGAAGTTCAAAACAAAAGCTCTGCTCCCCAGCTGCAGCCCTCTGGGCCGTACCATTTGGTACTTGTGAAGCTGACCCGAGGGGACCCTTTCATGTAACTGTCTGCAGAAAGCTTTCAACAGTTAAGAGAAAGTCCATCGTTTTTTTGTTTTGATGTAAACATGCAAACCGTCTCATGTCCCTGAGCTGTCAGATTCTGTCCTGGTTCTCATAGTCTTGTCATGTCATTCAAGACCGTAACTACACACGTGTCCTGTTTTATTTAGTGTGGGCTGTTGACTCATTCGCTGTTTATTTTGAGTGTGTCCACTGCTTGTCCAGTACAAAGTCTTAACAAACATGTCGAGACTGAATCAGCTTGATATATCTGTTTTTCTGGTGTTGCACACCTGTTGCGTAGCTGCTGAATTCATCCCTTTTTTTTTCATTTTACATGATCAGATGTGAAATGGTGAAATTTGTGTCATGTTAAGGAGTTTTACAAGATAAACTTTGCCCTATACTTTTTTCTGGTGAAGCAGTTGAGCTTGGTATTATTAACAAATAATTCTATGGTCATGATAATAACTGCAGGTAAATGTAATAAACAGAATTTAATTCTGTAAGACCAGACAGGCAATTAAGAAAATGTCAATCAGTGTTTTCAGAAAGTGTCTAAAATAGGAGCTCTTCAATCTTTTTCATGCTGCCTTGTGTTCTACAGAGATTTTTTAAATCCCATTTTATATAAAGTTTCTGTTTTGTTCAAAATGACATTGTTATCCCCGAATTGTGTTTTTTTTTTCCAGATATAAATGAATGTCTGCTGTTCCCCAGCATCTGTGACCCAGCTAAGTGTGTCAACACACCCGGCATGTACGAATGCCAGTGTCCTCTGGGTTTCAAATATAACTTCACTTCGAGGATCTGTGATGGTGAGACTTCTTTTGTTCTCTGTCCTGACTCTTTGTACTAATCCATCTAAACGCATTACAGTGACTTTCATGTATATTTCTTGCTCAAAATTCCCCAAAGCAAAGGTCACACCCGTTCAATTATCTCTTGCTTTTTTTCTGCAGATGTGGACGAGTGTCAATTGAGTGTGTGCGATGACATTTGCATCAACACAGTCGGCAGTTACACGTGCCACTGTGACGGCCGTCAAGGGTTTCAGCTGGCGGCGGATGAGCGAAACTGCGAGAGGATCCCACTTTGTGTCGACCTTCACGATTTCAAACACCCCGAGATGCTTTTCCTGGGGGAGGAGTTCGCTGGCCTTCCTGTCATCTACCTGCTCTTCCGCCTGCCAGAGAACACAAGGTAGGTGCTTATCTCATGCACACGTTTGTCTAGATGTAGACTTTTAGAGACTTAATGGACTTTTTTTTTTAAAGGATCATTGAATTGTTTGGTATCTTTCACCCAACCTTATTGAAATTTAGGTGAATAGATCACCTTAGAGTCATTCCTTCCAAGACTTTATCGTACAGTTAAAAAAAAATTACTTTTGGTCATATAAAATTAGTTTTTAATGTCAGTAATGAAACCAAAAGAATCCTATTTCAATTAACGACTAGCAAATTGGAGCCAAATGATAATAAACGATATGAAAACATTAAATTTTATCTCCAAGACATATCAATTTAAGATCAAGGATAATTTGTCCGTCTGTCTTCTCATAGATTTGCAGCCGAGTTTGACTTCAGGACATTCGACCCAGAGGGAGTCGTTCTGTACGCAGAGTCTTCCCCGGACTCATGGTTCATGTTGGGATTGAGAGGTGGGCGCATTGAGGTCCAGTTCAAAAACCAGCACACTTTCAAAGTTACCAGTGGAGGGAAAGCCATCAATGATGGAGAGTGGCATGTGGTAAGAAAATGCCGTCATCCCAGCTTGAAAACGTAGTTTTTGCCTCTTTGACTAACATGAAATTGGCTGTAAAGGGAATAAATGATCTGAATAGTGGCAGTGCTACTGATGTGGGCCTCAAAGCACCAATCTGTTGTTGATTTGCAACCTGCAGATATCAGTGGACGAACTCGAGAGCAGCATCAGTGTGAAAATCAGCAAGGAGGCTGTGATGAGCATCAACAGCCCCGAGAGTCTCTTCACCTCAGTCAATGGGAAACTAGCCACTAAAGTCTACATCGCTGGTCTTCCTAACCGCACCAACAACGTCATCAAACCCGTGAGTTGCTCATCTGAAGGCATTCACTTCTAGCTGAATTACACATAAGTGGCAAATGTGCGGAAATCTACAATAGTTTGCTACTTTACGCTGGGATAGAGACCACAGATCCATATTGCTGCTGCACTCTTCCATCTGTCAGATCAATCCTCGACTAGACGGCTGCATCCGTGGCTGGAACTTGATGAATCAGGGAGCGTCTGGGGTGAAGGAGGTCATCCAGGAGAAGAAGAGCAAACACTGCTTTGTGTATGTGGAGCGAGGATCCTTCTTCTCCGGGGAAGGACTGGCACACTTCAACATAGACTACAGTGAGTAAGTTAAGTTGTACATTATTAATCCCTGTGGGAAATCTTGGTGCCTTCATTGGATCCACCCTAAATACTTGAGGGCACTGACTGGCTGCTGCGCTAATGTCTTTCAGTGTGTGGTCCCTTGATATATAATCTGAGACAGCAGTAAAAGCACATGTATTTGGGTGAGAGGTAATCAAGGCAACTGGAAGAAACAAGGGAACACAAAATTAAATCACAACAGTCGAGATCAGCACTTGTCTCCATCAATACATTTTTTTTTACTCTTTCAAATCACCCTGGAGCTTGATTAGGAAACAAGTATTTTTTTTAAAGTTAAAGTGATTTGTACTATGTGTGCTTGTTTGTGTTTAGGTGATTCAGGGAGCTGGAATGTGGTTGTGAAGATGAATATACGACCGTCGAGCAGCACAGGGATCCTGTTTGCTCTCGTGTACAACAACACAGTCCCCCTGTCGATCGCAGTGATAACAAAGGGAGAGGAGGACGCTGTGAGTGTGCTCAAATTGTGAAGAGTTACTACAGAAATATAAAGTCTTCACACGAGGTTGAATCTTGCAACGTGACTCCTTTCCATTCTCCAGGAGTTGCAGGTGTTCTTGGACGGCGTGTCCGTGGCAACGCTGGATTCAATGATGCTGTGTTACCCCGACCGAATGATGCTGCACCTGAACGTGACACCCACCGAAATCCAGATCTCGGCTAACTCTTCCACTGTCACCTACATGAAGTCTGACGCCCTGCAGGAGGCACTGGTGCGCCTCAACACGACCATGCAGAACCCTGTCAGTACATACATAGGAGGGATACCAGGTTAGTAACAGCAGGGAGTCCATTTTTTCATACAATTGGAAAATAAGAAATATAAATTGAGGTGGTTTTACCAATCGATCGGAATCGGAAATTTAATCATTTTTGTCTTCCTCCCTGTGACTGTTTCAGACAGCGTCCCGTTACCTGCCCACCCTGTGACCGCCTTCTACCACGGCTGCATGGATGTCACCATCAACGGCCAGCAGCTGGACTTTGACGAGGCCCTCAGCAAACACAACAGCATCAAATCCCATTCGTGTCCCCCTGTCTCTGCCCCCGAGAGTCACCCTGATCCGTCACACATGCACAGAAAGTGACCCTAATTAACAGCCGCATGACACACAAAGAAAAGCACTAAAATTAAGCGTTAAGCCTCCCTCATCGGCCACTGTTTGGGAAGGTTGATCTAAAGAAGAAGGGGCTGGAGGTTGGCCGTTCATTTCAAGCTTTTTTCTCGATTTTTCATCCATACAGTATTCTTGTGTTTGCGATGGGAGAATTTCGTTCAGGTTTGTTTTGTTTTTTTACTTATCTGTGTCTAGTGAGTCACAACGAAAGCAGGCTTGCCAGTGAGCTCGCTGTATGCTGGATGGGATAGTTGTAGCGATGTTATTGCAAATAACTTAAGTGTTTTCCAAGAAATGTTAAAAAGAGCTGAGCTCTATGGCACGCGCACCATGTGTTGAGCAACACATGGTTCCGTTTGTGTTGATAAAAGGAAACAAACAAATGGTTACTGTTGACCAGGCTGTAAGACCACCTGCACCCTCATCCCTCGCTGAATAATCACAGTAACTATCTCTAGATTCTCCACGTCTGGAGACAACTAGCTGAACGTGTGGTGGTTTGACGGGAAAAACCACAGAGGACAAAGCAGAGCCTCCCGGCATTGTTTAAATCATCATTCCTGACTGGAACTCTTGTTTTTTCTGACATGTCGCATTGGTTAAAGTAGCATGTGAAAACACGGTTTACCATCTTAATATACACCAACACACGTTATTTCCAACTCTCATAATCCAAAGCTTCTGTTTTGTCCCGTTTCTGTCCTCAGCTTCAGGATTGTCCTCAGAATTCACTGTGTACATAAAACAGGCTGTCTTTAATATATAACTTAAATGTAGTTCTTCAGTGTCGTGTCGTTTTGTGTTTCTTTTAATAAAACTGTATCAAAGCAACCGTATTTTGATACAAGTGGATTGCAACATTGCATTCTTTTCATCCTTGATATTTCCAGAAACAAAAGCACACATGGACTTAGATTTTCACTTAGTCCCAAGAAGTATTCTGAATTATCTTGATGATTACAAATATATTATTTGACACTGTGAGGTTCACAGAGACATTGGCATTTCAGTGCTAAATCTAAATGGAATGGCCTGATAGAGAGTATGTGTTTATTAGTCTACCTTCCACCACAAAAGTCTAACATATAAAGAAAAAGCACATTCTGTCCTGTCACTCTCTCTTTAGCAGTATTAGGTTTCTAAGTCTGTATTTACACTACAAACAGCTATGTGTCATTAACAAAGCTCTGTCTGACCTTGGACAGTGTTTTTAGACAAAGTAATGATGCCTGTAAGGACCAACAAAGACTTCTCTCATATTGAATTCTGGTGTGAAAACATGTTTTTTATGTAATTCTCAGCTTATTTACTGCTGAGTTTTTTTTCTCAATACCCACAACTGAGTTACCGTAATGGCGAACCAGAGAAGAAGGATACAGAGAGGAAAAAAAAATTCAAAGAAAGGAGAACTTTGAGGTGACAAAGAGAAACGAAAGATAACTTGGAAATTGGTTTGCGAGATTCTGGACAAACGAAACAGAAAGACAAATTACTTGCAGGATAAGTTTTCAGGAAATGTTGAAATAATGACTGCCACCATTAAAGAGAAATAAAACTACTTTTGAAGTCAAAGTCATTTATTATCAAGGAAAAAAAAGCTTGTTGTGCTCCTTAATTTCAGAGTATTTCACTGACATGAAGTCACCCAACGCATTTCTAAACTCGACACAAGTAAAGCACCATGAAACCAAGGTACAGATTTTCAACTTTTCTAAAAAAAAATCCATTACTTTCTGACTTATTGATGGATGTAAAGATTTTTTTCCAAGTAAACTTAATTAAACTGCCCACTGGAGCAGAGCAGAGTGTACTTGGACCTCTGCATCACTGAAAAGCAACCACACTGAGTGTGTGTGTGTGTGTGTGTGTGTGTGTGTGTGTGTGTGTGTGTGTGTGTGTGTGTGTGTGTGTGTGTGT
>JAUESE010000001.1:17800095-17835630 GCA_032274725.1 Malacoctenus triangulatus
AGTTCACGGCTTTTAAAGCAGTTGTACGGAACATGGTTGTGGAGTGTATTACTTGCTTATATGAGAGGGAAGCATGGGAGTGTCTCCACACTCACACACACACACACACACACACACACACACACACAGTGCTGTGTAGGCTGCAAAGTGCATGTGTTGTGGGTTAGTCAGCTGACACCTTCATCAATTCACGAGGGTGTGCAAAACCCTATGAGGAACGCAGAGGCAGCCATAATGCTGCTGTCCGAGTCTTACCAGCACCCTGCTACATTCTCCCTGCATAGTTCAACCACCTTTTATTTTTTACTAACAGACACGTAGTTTTCTTTGCTGAAAATGTGGGACTTCCAACTTCGTTTTTTTTTTTTTTTTACAGTCTTGCTAAACTTGGGACATCCCTTGTGCTCAGAGTGGATGGAAGTAAAACCTAAACTTTTAACCTTTCACTTTCACTTCCCAGCCATGTGCAAGCAGAATTTCTTCCTCCACAGTAAGTGAAGTTAACTAAGTTCAAAAAAACCCTTTACCACATTACAGAAGTGAAATATCCAATCTACTTCACACGCCAGTTCAAATTCTTTTGGGACTCACTGAAAATGTCTTTGTTTTTTGTTTTGACGGTGCAGTATTTTCTAGAATCAGATTAGAACACAGGAGATCGTCTGCGAGAATAAAAAAAGTGTGGAGCGACCTCAGTTTGAGACCAAAGCTTCACACTGTGGACCAAGTGACAAGCGAGAGATGCAAAATTAACCAAATGAAGTGCCAATGAGCTGGTCATCTACAAAGAAAATCATTCCTTCATTAAATATCAATTTATTCAGGTTCAGTTTTTGTCGCACTCTTACATAGAATACAATCTCATCTACAAAAAACATCAGCACATGACATTGGACATTTTGGTCAAAACATACAAGATACCAAAAGTAATACCCGACTTGGCCTGCCTGCACGTCGCTCAGCCTCGGTGTTACGATGAACCCAACCCCTCCGACGCACTCCACTCTCTTTTTTCTCACACCCTCGTCTTCCGCTGCCGTCGTCTTTTTTTTTTTTTCCCCTCAGCCAAATTAAGCAATCAACAGATCAGGTTTACACTCAGCAGTCTGTGCAGTCGTTCAGAAAGAGAACACCTCCAACGAAAGCGTAAAACAACACAAAAAAAGTCTTTAAACTCAAGACAAACCAACTATAGTAAAAAACGAGTGATTTTTGTTTTAGCATGACGTGGTGAAAGGAAAACGAAAGCCCAATCCCGAAGATGAAGAAGGGAGACGACAAACAAAACCAAAAACAAAAGGAAAGTGCTTGTTATTTTCAGTTGTGTTTTGCATTAGCAGATTCTGTAAGTCACATAAACCAACCATCAACAAACCAGGCCGCTCCTCTAGCCAGGCCCAGTCCCACTAAGCACAGCCGAGTCTCACTCGCTTCTCTGGAGGTCTGTGCAGCCTGAACTCTGCGTCCAGGGTGGCGGATGGAGAGAAAGATGGGCACCAGAGGAGAGTCGGGTGGCTGGGAGGCTGTAGTCCTGTTTTTTTGGGCGGGGCAAGCAGTTCACTTGCTGTAAGAAAAGCACAGCGGTGACAGAGATGCCCCTTCAGGCAACATAGTGGTACTGGTTGGGAGTCTCCTTGTCACGTTCCATGTAGTCTCTGTCTATGAGTGACTCGATACGCTTCTTCAGATCGCCCGGCTGTCGGGAGGAAGGTGAACAAGGTGATGAGAGTTTTGAAAGTGCAGGAGAAGAAGAATATATAGATTTAAAAAAATAAAGAGTTTGTGAGGCGTCACCTTGACGGGGAACTTGAGCTGATTGTAGAGCTCGGACACCAGCAGGTTGTGACTGAGGGTTTTCCTCATCTTCATGATGCGAACCACAGCGGCGTCGATCTGATACTGTCTGTCCTGAAACACTCGCTCTGTGGTGCTCACCTGCTCCTCCACCTGTCAGAAGGAGTTACGAGAGCACAATCATTCATTTCGTAGGTTTGGACAACGCATCTTAAAAATGTACAATTTCAACACATTCAGTTCTGATGCTGTTTTAAGGAAAACACCAGAGCAGAAATTCGACCCGAGAAACAAAGAATTTAATTTTTACCGTTTCTTTCATTTGGATCTGGTTGATTTTGATGCGGAAAAGTTTGTGTTTGAAATCATTGTTGAAGTTGAAGCGGTCTCCGTCTTCCACGTCTTTCCCCCGAGGGTTCTTGTTGAGGACGCGGGCCTTTCCGCAGGCGAGGGACTGCAGCGTCCGCCGGAGCTCTCCCTCCTCTGTGTGGGAGGAGAGACAGCAGAACGATGTAGCTCCTGCAGGCACCCACGGTGGAAGGTTCAAGGTGTGTGTCCGTGTGTGTGTGTGTGACCTATGCCGGTGGCTGCGCGGATCTCCTCCATGCTGAACTCCTCGCCCTCGTTGAACATGAGCAGCACCAGCGTCTGGAACAGCGACACCTGCACCTCCTTCTTGCCCTGCAGCATGGAGCGCTCACTGTCAGGGCCGTTCACATGTTGGTCCACCGGCTCTGCGGCTGACGGGCGAGGACGGCGCTCTTACCTCTTTGAACTCCGACTTGAGAACAGCATGACCCAGCGTGGGCTGCCACTGCAGCTTCCTCCCGCTGTGCTTCCCCAGATAGAACAGCTTGAACACCTCCTGGAGCTTCACCATCTAACAACATAAAATGTGTAATTGGACAAATTCACAAAGTGACGGAGTTTTATGTACTCATGTACTTGGGAATGTGTTTTAACAACTAAAGTATATATGTCAGCACTGATTCTTTACCTCTGGGGGCAGATGAACTTCCATAGGTGTGTATGACGGCCAGTATCCCATCGTCAGGATGTTGACAGTCAGCTCTATGTTGCTCGGCTCACTCTGGTTTTGCATATACTGAGTGGGAAGATCACCATGAGGTTACAACTTCTCACAAACACTAAACGTGTGGCAGTGGTATGTGCATGCAGGGAGAGGCTTGCTACCTGTTTGAACTGGATCATGATGTCTTTGGACAGCTCCATGTCCTTGAACATCCCCTCTAACTTGCTGGTAAATGCTGCACCACATTCTGCAACGAGTCAGACCACAAATATCACACTTAAATCTTTGTCACATGGCTCACAACAAACCACACTACATTATTTTAAGCCTTACAATTGAGTGCCGCTGCTGCAAAACCATTCTTACATAGCATAAAATACAAACATACATCACAATTTTGAGTTCTTATCGTGTAAACACACCGTCAAACACCAGGCACATATCAATGAGGAGGATGAGGCTTTACATTGACACGATGAAGCTATGGCACTAGAAACTCACCATGTTTAAGCTTGGAGAGCATCGACTTCTCAGCATCAACGGAGGCGCTTTTGCCGACCAGCAGACGCTTGGCCAAGTCCTTCTTGTAGAAAGCTTCAAACACGTCTTTTCCTGGTGTTAGAAGTGGAAGAGAAACCAAGAGACTGAAACAAGCCAGGAAGCCATTAACTGAGAGTGAGAGAAATGCTCCAACATCCACATACGTCACACAAAAACACACACAGGAGTGTGACTGACCATGAATGAAGCGAAAGATTATCATTATCTTGTCCAGGATTCTCTCCAGCTCCTCCTCTGTAGCCTCCTTGTTCCCGGCCCTCAACTTAGAGTCCACATATTTAGCTGCGAGGGAAGCATGACAAAAGCTGTCGTTATCTCATGCTGGGACTACATAAACAATCAAATGTGTGTGTACATGCACTTAAAAGGAACAAAGAATGATTTGTACTTAAACAAAACTAGTTCCCAGGTCTTTCTCAGCCTGACGTACCGATGAGCTCAGCTGGCTTGTTGGGCCGCTTGTTGATGAAAGTTTCGAATGCTTCCTTCATGGCGTTGATGAAACTCTCGTTGCGCGTAAAGCAGCTCTGTGCCACGTTGTCCATCTTGTCCTTGAAGTCCAGCAGGTCTTGTACCATGTCCTTGTCTTTCTCCGGGGTGCAGACGATTTCTCCACCAAAAGACTACGAGCACAGGAAGTGAGTTCAAGTATTTGTGAATCATGGCTGGTCGTATCCTGTCTGTAAACGCGCTGGTTGCTGTTCATACCTTAATATAATCTCTCCAAAACTGGAGCAGTGTCGGAAGTCCTCCTTTCACCTTGCTGAAGAGCTGGTAGAGAAGAGCCAGCTCCGTCACACGATTCTCATCCAACAAAGTGCTCAGACCTGCCACCAAAACATCCAACCGTCAAGCACACGTCTAAAGAAATAAATTCACACGTTGAACATTACAGATGCAGTTGGAGAAGGAGAAGCAGACGCACCCTTTTGTAGTATTGCAGTCATATGTTCTCCTAAAAGTTGCTTCTCAACACAGCTAATCAGTGGCTTCCTGTGAGACAATGAGAAAAAAAATTCAGTGGACAAATATGAATCTTTTTTAACTTGAAACTATGCAAAAAAGTTTCATTAAACTCAGCATAGCTCTCAATTTTAACATTCTCTTGATTATGATATTCACATCGAGTGCTGTTTCATAAACAAACCACGTTATATAGCTGAAAGTATTTGAGATATTATGACGTATTTTAAATCATAAATATTTACTGCGTGCTCTGGTCGAGGTAGCTCATGATTCGATCATTCTCCTCCTCTAACCGACGAGAGACGTGATGCAGGTACTCAGGAACCTGGACACAGACACACAGCGAACACTCAGCCCCCTTCTTGTAGTACAAAGGCTGACGATTCAATAAAAGTGACCACAGAGGTGCGTCGATCATCACTCACGTCTCTCTCCTGCATTAACCGCTGTCCTTCTGCTGCATACAGCCGATTGGTCTCAGACAAAAACCTCTCCTCGAAGGAGTCTTTGTAAACCTGAACCGAAGTTTAACAGTCAGAGGACAAATGGTATGTGTAATGTATGTAATGCAATCAGAGCTGATCAGCTGCATTAAGTCGGTACCTGCAGGTCGGACAGCATGCCCAGCAGGCTTCGGAGCAGACTGCGGTCCACCGTCTCTCCGTTCCGCTCCAACTCTATCTGCTCCAAAATGCCTTCCACCGTTCGCTTCTGAACAGCGCTGTCGCTCACGATGTGGGTGCGAAACAGTTCCAGACCCGTGTCCCTACAGCGAATACACACCAGCATGCGCAACATCAGCTCTGTGACAAACACCTCGAACTAAAAAACGCGACTCAAGAGTGACATTACCAGATTGATGGAAGCAGGGAGTTCTGGAGCACATAGGTACGATCCAGGAAGAGAAAAATGCTCCGGATCATTATCTACAGGAAGAGAAATGAGTCTCAGCAGGAGATGTAAAAACCCTTTCGAGCACAATTTCCTGTGCGGATTAGACACAAACATCTGCAAAAACGCCACACTTACAGTTTGCCTACAGTGATCTTGCCAGCAGCGATTCATTCGCTTCAAGAAGGAAAGGTTGTCCAAAGACTCTGTGAGGTCCATGTTAAGGAGAACATCATTCACTCTGTCACATCACTCATCCAGAAACTGCATTATCGTCACTCTGCTGTGCTGTTCAAGTTGAAAGACATTAATTCTATGACATCAATTGAAAGCAAGACTGCTGTAAAAATGAGGGTTTAAAATCAGTTAAATAAGATGGCAATGCTCAATAAGTGAGACAAATTTCTGATGTTACAAAACATCAATTTCAAATCATGTGCAACTTTTTGAAAGCCTGTATTGTCAGATTTGAATCATGAATCCGAAGTAAAAGCATGTAAACATGTAAAACGCATAAAGTCCATGTGAGAAAGTACTATAATAACACCCTCTATCTGTCAGCAGAGGCAAAATTTCTAAGTCTTACAAAGTTAAAAAAAGAAAAAAAAACAAACAACTATCCTCCATGTTGAGTAAATGTTACACTGGGTGTAATAAATAACTAAGTTAGGAGAGTTAGGCACTTTCAAAGGATATTCTCTGAACTGGCTGATCTGGGCCTGCACGTGATCCTCACAGACTTGTCGCAGTTGCTTGTACAGCGTGGGGGAGACTTTATACGAACACAGGTTCTCCACCGCCTTCCAGATTTGCAGAGAAAAAGTTGTCCAAGTGGTGTGAAGAGGACCAAGAACAAGAACACCAAAGAGGAAACATTCAACAAGTTTTTATCAATTATCTACAGGCATGTATTGAAATGTAGAGATTTAGGTCATGTTGACAATGATTAACACGACTGAACGACTGTGTGCACACATATTTCAGCTAAGACACTGAGACCTCCAAGATCATTAACACTCGTCTTGTGATTGAAAGAAAACCACACAACACACCTGATAGAGTTCTTCCAGATTGTACTTGATAGAAGTGCTGTTCTGGATGGCGCCCACCGCATCCCGCAGCTTCAGCCACGTGTCTTCTGTGTAGTTCTCTGCTAGTTTTGGCCTGTCTGTTACAAAAAAATTTCAAATGAGAAAACAAATAAATTACAAACCAGGAGCTAAACGTCTGATAAATATTATGTCAATGAATTTTACAGAAACAGGAAGAGTCCTGCACACTTGACAAGTACCAATCATTTTTTTAATGGATATGGTGGAATTTTTGATAAATCTTTGGAAATTATTTTAAGTAGTTTTGTTGAGTTCAAATCCATTTTATGCAGTTAATAAAATTTACACAGAGAACCAAAAATTTACATTTGGACAAATGCAACACAAAAAAAATATCCTCAATTTTTTTTTTTTAATCTAAGCATAGTCCCATCACACTGTTACCATAATAGCACAATACCCAGCACTTTATTAACCAAAGTTCATCCAAAAAGTTCAAAAGAATATAAACAAAAACAGTATTAACAATATTTTTTAAAATGTATACATTTCCGTATGACTTGTTGAACTCCTCCAACAAGAAAAGCAGGTTTAAGAGCAAATCACACAAACACAAAACTGTTGAAGTAAACCAAACAACCAGTTGCTGAGTTGCTCTTTTACCTATTGTATCGAGTGGTGGCAAAACCATGTTTGAAAGTACTCTAAAATTTCGAACAGTCTGCGATGACTCCCATCGGATTACACAATCAGTGATTGTTCATGTCAATCCAGTTATATAACTTTATTCCTTTGTTTGGACGAAAAAAGGGGCTGCTCTGATGGGACATGCAGAGGCTGAGCATAGCAACAATCACTTCCAAAACAAAAAGAAAAACTTCCCCATTCTGTTCACGTGTGTTTGTTTTGAGACGAGTCCCAATCACATCTAAACCGTGGCCAGTGGTGCGACACAAAATTGTATTTACAGTGATTTAAAAACAAACAAACAAACTATTTACATCATGATCTGAAAGCGAGGTGTCTGCAGTGTGGTGATTACACGCTCTAAGTGAGACTGCAGATGTTGGGTCCCGCAGGAGATATCAGGCAGTGAAAGTACCTTTGAAATTTTTGATGACTAGTTTCTTGGAGGCGCCACTTTTGCCAGAGGCCACGGCGGAGGTCCTGGCCATCCCGTTGGTGTTGTGCTCCGTCAGGGCAGAGAAGCTGGCCCTCTTGTCCTGTCGGGTGTCCTCTGCCATTATCAGATTAGCGCTTTGGCTTAACGCTGTATGGTTCAAGTGTTTTTGCTAAGTTACTGTTGGATTGTTAACAGACCGCTTTCTCACTGTCAGCGTCACAGCTTTTCTAAAAATACACACTTCTTTGGTTGACAGTGCAGGCACTTGCAGCTCATTTAACACGCATTAACGGGCAAACAGTGACGCTTGTAAGGCGAATTAATCAGAATACATAACTACCGCCGGCTAAGTAAACACACCGCGAGCTAGCAGTCTGTTATCTGAACCTGCAGCACACTTTAGCGACTAGTTTTCATCTCTTCCACGAGCACTTTAGCTCTGCGTGCTACTCCATGTCAGCGTTTACTACTTACAGATTTTAACGGGTTCAATTAACGTTTTTTGCGACAGTGAAGAAAAACGTGAAAGCGACATAGTTAACGCTGATATAACAGACCCATATTATTATGGCTTTCTTTAGCACACAGCTAGCAAGCGCAACAAAATGGCTTTTCGCAGACAGTTCAGCTGGACAGGTGCATCCTGGGTGAAAAGCAGCCGAGCTGCGTTCACAAACAATCCGACTTTTTTTAGTCTCAGTTTGGCCCCCAGGCAATCTGTAACGGTTAACCAAACAGGGTGCATTTGATCGCAGCGGTGGTGCTGTGGCCGATCCCAGCTCAGTTTTGGCGAAGGCAATTTATCCTCGACAGGTCACCACTTGCCTGCCTGAACGTTTTCCACCCCGGATGAAGCCACACAGATTACTATGTCTCTGAAATGTTCATGCGTGAATATTTGTGCGTAACGCCCTCTGGAAAGTTGCAACAATTTTTTACAATCATTATTTTAAAACCTCAACTGCATCGAAAGAACCAAGTCTTGATGGTGATACTTCGATTGGCCATTTGTCCAATGTGTGAAGATGTGTCTCTTTTTTGAAATTAGATTCTTCAAAAAGTTTCTATTTTGCCCCGTTGACAACCGATGCAATTCTCCCGCCAATTGCAAGCTGGGGCCGACTCCAATTTACGACCCTTAGATGGAAAATGTTGTGTGGACAGTGAATGAAAACAAAGTGCCGTTTTGCGAAGTGAGCCTGAACAACTTTTCAGTGGTAAATTTTAGATGAATTTTAAAATCTGAAAGATTTAATTTTGTTTATGTGAGAGTCTCAATGTATTTTCTCCTTCTACTTCCTCCAGTCCAAATTAACCTTTAGGACATTTCAAAGTTAATGACTGAGAATTTTAAAAAAAACCAACAAAGCAATAATAACGCTGAGAAACCCTGCATGTAACAGTTTGCACGCTTGCTCTGTGCTCTTGAACGCAGCCCAGTTTCACCTGCATCCAACAGGGGTTCCATGCAAATGGGCGGCGTTTTCCCCTGGACAAGGAAGACCTGCAGCACCACAGTTGGACGCCGTGTTCACCGCCCGTCGGTGCGGTGCCAAACTGAGCAACATGGCCGTGTTGATGTTTAACTGTGTATTTTTGTCGCGGCTGCACTCTTCGGGAGTCGTAAGGTTTCGCTGCGTGTGCTGATCCGGCCTGCTGCCCTGAGAGCTGTCATCAGCGGTAAGTATGCTGGCTAACGGCGACTCATCCACCGGGGAACCCGGCAGGGAGTTGGTACTCAAAGCACCGACCGAGGAGGGAAGAGTGGTCGGAGAACAAACGTGTTCCTGCATGAGAACAGCCTAATCCTTGAGAGTTTTGTAAACGACAGCAACCCCCATTTAGCTCTGTTCGAAATCTATTTTGGTTTTGATTAGCCCTTTAGCATTAGCATCACTAGACAGGAGTCACTTTAAGCTAGTGTTAGCTTCGTTAGCTGGCCCACAGACTGTCGAATCATTTTAAAACTTACCACGCCATCTTTACATACTTCGCTTGATTAACCACTTAACACAATAGCTGACTTTCAAGGACTCTGTGTTGACAGGTCAACTTTTGTGTTAATGTTGATGTTATTGGGTTTGGGAAAGCTAGCTAGCATTCACGTCTCTAGCTGTTACCGATGGAGCACGCGAGAGGTTAAACTACCTCTAAGACACAGAAAATCTGTTTATATGAACTTTTACAAACAAGCACCTTTATTTTGACACGTCGCTCAGAGTGTGTTGACCGAAAGATTATTTTCTGTGACGCTTGGAAGTAAAATGGGTCACACTGAAGATGTCGCTGATGTGAGGAGGTTTGTATGGGCTTAAGTTATCTACATAAGGGTTTAAATCCCAAATAAGCCGGTTCACCAAGTCAAAAGAAAGTTAGAAAAGGTCCTGAAGCATAAATATACCATGAAAATACGCGCGTTAAGCCCTTTCCTTTCAAACAGAACCACTGTCGATTTTTGAAAGTGTCGGGTTCAGTGATCTGAAAGTGACTGCACTAAACAGTGTTGCTGATAAGGTTTCACTTCTCACACAAATCAGCTATGCAACACCTAACTTCCCTTTGTTGAAAAGGCTGAGAGGACATGTTTAGTCTTCACATCTTCACAGGCTCGATGCAAGCCTCAAACTGAGCTCACACTGACCACTGTGCAGCTGAGGTTACCTATAAACACTTCAATACTTGTTCATCTTTCCCAGCCAAAGATTGTGTTCTTCTCTCAAAACACATTTTATTGTAAAAGTGTACAAAATGCTGAAAGGACACCCAGGTCTGGCATGAGTTTATTCTGGACACACCCACTGTATACTGTGCAAGTTATTTGGTTATGTGTCTTTGGAAAAAGTTTTGTTTTATCTTAATTGTTTTCATTCTTTGCAAATTACTGACACGTGGACCTGGGGAGTCACACGAGTGAGTTAATGTCCAACCAAACTATTTTATCACAAGGAATGACCCTAAATTGTATCTTATGAGTTGCTATGTGTGCTCATAAAATGTTTAATGGATTGTTATTGCAGTACAAACTGTACATTTAATCTTATCTCCGTGGTGGATTTCTGTAACATTGTTGGTTAATATTTCTCCTCTAAAATCTTCACTGCAATGTTAATTCTGTGCAGGCATGAAGAAGCAGACAGTCTGTGTTATACTCGGGTTATCTCTGCTCATCTCACAATCTCAGAATTTGTAGCATTCAGTGAAACATCGAACTCTTCATCAGCTTGTTGCTGTTCACAGAAAAATGTCCAATAAAAAGGGGAAACATGACCAAAAAGACCAACAAAGATAGCAATTACAGGAAATAAAACCATCACAAGAGTTCATAGTTTTTTGTAGTACAACATAAAACTTTTAGTGTTTGCTTTTGCAGGTCAATAAAGTGACTGTCCGTTGTGTTGATTTCTGTCTGTTTTGTATCATCCAGTGTAGATGCCTTGGACGAGATGAGTGTGAAGGCTTTTGAGCTCGTCCCCGCTGTGGAGCGTGACCTCCTCATGGGCGACAAAGCTCGCATCAACATCGAGTGCATCGAATGCTGTGGGAGACACTTGTACGTGGGCACCAATGACTGCTTCATCCATCACTTCCTGCTGGTTGAAGTCACGTCCTCCAAAGGGAAACTCAGCTACTCGTCTCAAAAGCTGCTCCACAAATACCTCGGTCTCAAGAAACCCGTGGCTGAGCTGCGTGCTGCCTCGGCTTTGGAGCGCCTGATCGTGCTCTGCGATGGGATTGTGTTCCTCGTCGACATGGTGACGCTGGAGACTGTGCCGTCTGCGGCAGGGGGTGGAGCCAAAATTCGAGGTGTGACGGCGTTCTGCATCAATGAGAACCCGGTGAACGGTGATCCCTTCTGCGTGGAGATCGCTGTGCTCTCCTCCAAGCGTCGGACAGTTCAGGTTTACATGGTGTATGAGGACCGAGTGCAGCTGGTCAGAGAGCTGACCACCCCTGAGCAGCCGTGTGCCATCAGTGTGGATGGTCACTTCTTGTGCCTGGCCCTCACGACGCAGTATATGATCCTGAACTACAACACGGGGACTTCCCAAGACCTCTTCCCTTATAACAGTGAAGAGAGGAGACCAATTGTGAAGAGGATTAGTAGAGAGGAGTTCCTGTTGGCAGCACCTGGTGGTCTGGGTAAGTCCATGGACACAAAGTGTCCGCAGGATGCGAGAAAACAGTTTCTATGATGGTGTGAACATGTAATATCAAAGAGAGCTGCAGAGTGATGACTTTAGAGAATAATTTGCACACATCCAGAGTAAGTTAGGCTGCTCAGCAGGCTTAATTTACTCCTCTTGCTTGTATAAAACTGCCTTGATGTTTGTCCCTTTCTCTTCAAAACTCTCTCTCCATCTCCCACCTGCAGGAATGTTTGCAAATGCGGAGGGGGTCTCTCAGCGGGCTCCAGTCAACTGGTCAGAGAGTGTGATTGGTGCAGCAGTGTGTTTCCCGTACGTGGTAGCTCTGGACGAGAGCTTCATCACCATCCACAGCATGTTGGACCAGCAGCTTAAACAAACACTGTCGTTCCGGGACGGACACATTCTGCAAGACTTTGAAGGTATCTTGTTTTCTGAATAAACCCAATGAAAGCATGGTTTAAAGTAGAACAATCCAAACTTTTTTCAATAAACAAAGTGTTATGCAAGTAATATAATTTGAAACAACAAGCCATGAAATGTTAGACACTGAATTTAAATTCAGTGTGTTGAATACTGAGGTGTTGTTAAGTGATGAGATGCTAAGTTATGTTATATGCTGTGTTTCAGGGAAGGTTATTCTGGCTTCTACTAAGGCCGTGTACGTTCTGGTGCCGCTGCCACTGGAGAGACAGATCCAGGACTTACTGGCCAGTCACAGAGTGGAGGAGGCGCTCGTCCTCACAGAAGGAGCACAGAGAAACATTCCCAAAGACAAGTTCCAGGTGATCAATTGTTGAAACATTGTCAAAAATAGAAAAAAAAACACCCTCAATGTTCTTCTGGCAACATCATACTGGCTTCACTGAGAATAAATACAAAAGAGAGATTTCTCTAATCTATTCATCCAGAACACTAAAACACAATCATTATTTTAAGAAACACTTTTTTTGTCTGCAGATTTTGCACAAAAGAATCCTTCAGCAAGCAGGTTTTATACAGTTTGGTCAACTTCAGTTTCTGGAAGCGAAAGAACATTTCAGGTAAGAGTTTGATTTTGTTTTTTTTGTTTTTTCTTTGACTTTAAAGTCCATGGAGCCTTTCACTTTGTATTTTTCCACCATCATCAGAAGTATTGGACATAATGTCATCTGGGATTTGATGCTTTTGGCAGTTTATCCAGGTTCTCTGGTTTCCTGGTTGTAGTCGTTGATTTTCCCTCGTCATCAGCCGCTTTTTGAGACCTCACTGTTTCATTTCCAGGAAAGGTCAGCTGGATGTGCGGGAGCTGATATCTCTTTACCCATTACTGCTGCCAGCTTCGTCTTCGTTCACACGCTGCCACCCGCCTCTACATGAGTTTGCAGATCTCAACCATCTGGCACAGGGCGACCAGGACAAAGTACTGCGATGCAAGAAATTCCTCATCACTTATTTAGGAGAGGTAACTGGACTGAAGGTCGACGGATATATCACGAATTTTAGCCATTGACATTTATTGTAAACGCTGTTGGTTTGTTTATTGTTAATCTTTACACACAGGTACGGAGCACAGAGGTGGTAAACGGTTGCAGAGAGGACGTGGACACGGCCTTGCTGAAGCTGTATGCTGAGCAGGATCACGAAAGCCTTTTGGACCTTCTAGCTTCAGATAATGCCTGTGTGCTCGCAGACAGCGTCCCCTGGCTGGAGAAATATCACAAGTATGTAGCAGATATTTTTCCAAGTAACAGAGATTTATGTTAAGGTGACTGATCACCTTTGAATTACAGAGTTTTCTCTGGAGTTTTTGAACTTGCTCATCGATGCAAATTGTTGCTCTACTTTTTAGTGTAGTTTTGGTATCAAGACAGAATCATTTGTCCCAGCTTTGTCAAGTTAAATTATGTTCAACTCTGTGGTAATTAGCGATATAAAGTTACTCTTGGACATCAGTGTGGTAATCAGTCTCGTGTTCATTAATTATTACAGTCATGAAATTCACAAATTCCTCAAGGGCCAAGCTGAGATGGAGCTTTGTTGCATAAATACTTTCCCATGTCCCATGCTGTTAATTAACACAGTGGTGAGGCGTAGATACTGTGTCCAGTTAAGTCAAACACATTTAATTACTTTGTCCTGAAAGTGTAATCTTGTGGGAGGGGCCTCTGCTTCATTCAGTCATTTTCTCTTGCAGATATTTTGCACTCGGGCTGCTCTATCACTACAATGGTCAAGATTCAGCTGCTCTTCAGGTCTGGTGCAACTAATGGTTCTTAAAGACTAAACACCTTTTGTATGTATCACAGTTGGTCTCTAATGTCAAGTAATTGAAATCATAGGATTTTATCCTTTCTATTGTTCTTCCAGTTGTGGATTCGTGTTGTAGACGGAGATCTGCAAGACCCTACAAGATCTGACCTTTACGAGTACATCGTGGACTTTCTCTGCACCTCCTCCAATATGGATCTGGTGTGGAAGTACGCAGAGTGGGCCCTCCAGAAAGATCCCACCGTAGGTTGCCCAAAAATGTCCCTTCACACCTCTTTTAAAAGCAAATGTAGACTAATTTGAATCGAAGAATCTGTGTTTTTGCATTTTCTCCTTTACTTTGGTCCTAACACCATAATTTAATAGTGACAAGAACCTCTCGTATTTGGTTTACCTTCCCATAGACAGGTGTCCACATCTTCACCAGGCGGCCTGCCTTTAAAGATCAGACGGAGCTGAACCCGGATGATGTGATCGGTTATCTGGGAAAGCAAAGCCAGGCGCTGCTGCTTTACTTGGAGCACTTAGTGCTGGAGAGAAGGATACAGGTATGTCAAGTTTGTTCGGAACGCTGCCAACAGCCAGTCATCAGTTTGACCGATGGAGGACGGCGCCTGTGGCGGCAATCCTGCAAAGTGCTCGGCCACATCGTTATCATGGGTTACATTTACATGATCACTATGAATTCAATCATTTGTAAAAATGAGGGTACTAAAGCACTTGATTGTGTAACTCTGTCACTGAGTTCCTCCTTCAGCCCCGACCTGGAAGCTGAATTAATGAGAAAGCCTTTGAGGCTTCGCACACTTTAAATTCCTGCAATCCAGCAGAGGAATATTCACTAGTTAAATTTAGCTTTAAAAACTTGAGCATCATCCACATAATTTGGACAAATCTCTTTTTTTTTATGGTAAAGTGAATATATAGTGCCTTGCTCTTTGAAAAGTGGCCTTCATATGTTCATATAGAAAATACAATTTACATTTTAATATTAGAGTTTGGAGCTTTTCTTGTGTGCAAGTTTTTCAAGCCTTTTGATTTTTCCTGGTTGTGTTCGATGTGCTTGTGTGCAGAAGGAGAAGTTCCACACACACCTGGCCGTGTTGTACTTGGAGAGGGTCTTGTCCTTGCTGTCGGAGTCTCCTGCAGATGAAGAGCAGCTGACCAAAGCCAGAGAGCGACTCCAGGCGATGCTCAGGGAGTCCAACCTTTATCGTGTCCAGTATCTTTTAGGTGAGATTTTTCTGACGAGCAATATTTTCATCACTGAGCATTGTGATTTCACTCTCAATGAGCATTTATCTCGTGTTTCAACTTTGGACTTTCTCTCTGCTTCAGGTAAAATGGAGAACTGTGAACAGCTGCTGCTGGAGCGTGCAACACTACATGGGAAACTCGAGGAGCATGACAAAGCACTGCACATCCTGGTGCACAAACTGAGAGACTTTCCGTCCGCTGAGGCCTTCTGCATTTGGGCCTCTGCCTGTCGAGACTCTGCTTACCGACAGCAACTCTTTCACCTGCTCTTGGGAGTGTATCTGGACGGGAGCCACCCAGGCAAGGCTCAGTCTACGGCAGGAAGTAGCAGCGGCGAGCTGGAGATGGCAGCAGTGGACCTTTTAAATCAGCACGGCGAGGTTTTTGATGCAGTCCGTGTGCTGCGGATGCTCCCTGAAGGCTGGTCACTGCAGCTGCTGCGGCCCTTTCTAGGTCGGGCTGTCAGGGCCAGCATGCACGCGTGCCGCACCTCCCAGATCGCTGTGGGACTCGCTCACTCTGAAAACCTCCAACTGCTGCACGACCGGGTGAGAGAACCGAATCATAATGTACCAGTCAGACAATAAATACTGTCAGACATTTTGTTTACATGGTTAAATTGTTTATGACCAATTCATTACAGGAAACTGGGAGTAGTTTTTTAACTATTTTTTTTATTTGGCTTTCACATCCCACATTCTGAGCACTACTCAACTCGAGTGTTTTGACTCTATTCTGTTTTGGTCATTTTCCAAAAACAAAGTGGGACCAACGTCTATGTGCAAGTTTGTTTTGGCGTGCTGCACTTTTTCTACAAATAACAAACCTCGTAAATCAAGATAGAAACTTTGAGGTCAAAGCAACCAAGACAAATATTTGCGTCCTGATAATCAGAAAACAGTATATTTTTTTTTTTTTGCAAATACAACCAATCATGAGAATTGTCCAAATGCCAACTGCTACTTTGCCTAATTATTCCTTTTTGTGCCCCCCCCCTCCTTTAGTTGAAAGTGCGAAAGAAACCCATCCTAATATCGGAGAAGAAGGGATGCCACCTGTGCCACAACACCTTCAGCGAGCCGAGCGTGGTGTGTCTGCCCGGTGGCGTGCCGGTCCACACTCACTGTGTCGCCCAGAGAGTAAGAGACTCTCCCACAAAGAGACAGTTGACAAATAGCAGCAACCACACGTGAGACTGGACCCTCCAAACAACCATGTGATCTGCGATCGGAGGCACTGAGCTGCAGCGGAGCATGCTGGGATTTGGGACGGCTGAGGAGTGTGGAGAGAACAAAAAAAAAAAAGCACAGAACACTCATTTCTCTTCGCGGCGTCCGCTGTGGAGCAACAAAGGAAACAAATGAAGCCGGGCGTGCGAGTACTGTGCAGCGGAGGAACAGATGAATTCAGCTATTTATTCATGTGCTGCAGATATACCACACTTTCAAACCTAAAAGATTCAGTTCTGTGCCCGTCCGTCTTTACTTGTATGGTTCCTAACCTCAAATTGACAAACTGCTTGAACTGCACAACACGCAATATTTGAATTGTGTTTCAGAAGCATGAATGGTGTTACAACTCCTGCAGCTCTGGGTTAATCCGCTGTTTTGGTTTTCCTTAACATTGCCATTTGCGGTGTTGGGTTATATTGTGACATACTGCAATGGCTCATCATTACTGATGGATACAGAGTCTTTTACACTATTATCTGGTCTCACAGCTGCTGCCTTTGTCCCCCTCAGCCATGAGAGCAAAGGATGTTGTGTCACTGTAACTCTGTTTATGACTCACCAGTAACTATTTGCTTCGAGCCCACTGGGTCTTTGAATGTCCCCTTCAGCAAGGTTATAAACCTTGTGTTTCCTGTGGGGCAGCGTCCATGTAAAACACTACATGAAGTCATGCATCGCTCTACTAATCAACAGTGGAGTGTCGCGGGTGATTCTGTACTCAAACTCCATTAAGGACCAATCAGATTGATTCTAAACTTGCACACACAAAACCATCGTTTCTGACACTGTTGTCACCCGTGAAATGTTACAGCAAACGTTTTGGCTCAGTGAGACGTGGCAAATCATGTGGAATCGAGCTTCATACTTTTTGTCTTGCTTTGAATAAAATAAATGGAGAGGGATCTTTTTTTTTGCCTGCCTTCTGTCACTGATTTATTTTGGTTTGACAGAGATTCTGAAACCTGAGAACAAGTGATTTCACACATGTCCTGTGTCCTCGTATATCAATCTGAATCCTAAACAAGTTGACATAAAATAACATCATTGTATCATCTACCTGAATCGGTATCCACGTTTATTTTTTGAGGCAATCTGGGGGGCTCCAGAGGGTAAAAAGGCGGGAACCATTCATCTGAACTATAATAGAAGTTCCTTGATACATTTCTCGCCTATAGCGCTTTCACAAATAAGACACACAGATCAGTAAAAGAAGCCGTGGACACTAAAACCAAAGATTTTTGCCTCGGTTAAGTCGGTGCAGTCTGGGTGCCATATGGTGAGCAATTACTGGAGCAACTCTTCACACTGTGACTTCATTTACAGTGGTGAAGCAAGTAAACTTTTGCTGAAAAACAGCTGCAGCAGCAAAGTTTAGGACGCATCGGAAAAGCTAAGCAATCAATCGTCGTATTATGACACCACTTTTCATTGAGAAACAGAAGGCTAAGTGCTTTTGACTTTACAATGATTTTCCAAGCAGAAGTTTTTTTTCCCAAACAAATGCTGTTGCACTGGTTGCTCACAAAGTGCAATCACAGCGAAAGTAAGAAAGAAGAAAAAGTGTAAAGTTTGATCACTTTTGGAACACTTTAAAACTTTCAATTGCACAAGATTTATATGTAAAAAAGGCTTAAACCTTCTGCAAACCCAAATTATTTAAGTCAAGAAAGATCAAATCCATCTCAGATCAAAATCCTGACAGAAAAAAAAGAGGGAACGCAACAATTTCCTTAAGTTTCACCTGCGGAGCTGTGGTTTGAATGCAGACAGTGTTCTGTGCATTTAAACTGTGTACGTGGATTTCATGATCAAACACTGATCTTCCTTAAAAGCCTCACAGAGAGAGTCTTTTTACTTTGGTTCCAGATCATATTTATTTAAGGTGACAGTCGTTGTGAAACATTTCACCACAAGATGGCAATAGAGTCTAACCTGCTGAGAGCAAATGTCGCGCAGCACCAGATGAAAAGAAACGCCTCATGTTTCCTTGCTGCCGCAAAATATTTACTTTTTTCAAATGTCTTGATCTATTCATTTATTTATTTATGATCATTCCAGTCATTGAGAAATATACACAGCTTTTATTTTCAACAAAGCATCTGGACTTGACATTGGACACACCGCAATCTATTCAAGCCTCAACATTCATTATAATTGTATGTTTAATACATAGTTTCTTCAAGAAAATGAATAAATTCCACCTGTTATTGTTGCACCAGAGATAAATGACAGTACAGTGTTGGCATGATGCCTTCAGGTTAAATGGTATCAATGTGGGAGGATTACTTTCTCCTGAATTTCTAATGAAAGCAATAGATTTCTGTAATGCATTGTATGCCAATGCATATAATCCCCACATCTTTAGCTCCATGTTTGCTAATTGTGTGAAAACAGAGCCTTTTATCATGCCCAGGAGCATGCACAGGATGTCTTAATACATCTCAGCTTTCATAAATGCCTCCTCTGTGGTGCAGGAGTTATAGCTTTAACCTTTTAATCATGACACCTCTTTCAAAAATGGAAAGGAGAGGAAGTTGGCTTTATACGGAAACCCTGAAATTCTTTACAGGCTTGTCATCCCAGAACACCGCTTTGTCCTTTACTGCTTTCTAAACGTTGTGTACGTGTCAGATAACAATAAAAGTGCAGCTCGGAACTCGTAAATGTTTCCCTCTGACAGGCAAAGCGACTGGCAGGTGCATAATATGTTTACGTAGCTAAATGGCGTGGCCGGTCCGATTCAGGGACAGCGCTCTAAATATCTACGGGAGCGGTGCTTTGGTAAAAAATGTCTCTCGGTTGGGCTCTTTCACTTTGAAAAATGGTGCTATCCAAAGAGGCAGAGCATGTATAAGTTACAGGGAGAAGAATGGAGTGAAAACACTGACAAGACATTGCAAATCTGTTGTAAGTGAATACACTGATACACTCATTATGTTGGTCATCCTCAGTTCTTGCCTGTTATCTAAAGCGCCTGTATCAAAGTGTTGTACATGATTACAACAGAACTTATAATGTCCTTCTTTAATCACACCAATTCTCAATGGTTGACTTGAAATACACTCTTGTTAGGAGCTTTGCTTCCTTCCTTGGTGACTCTACTGCTGCAACACTGTAGATTCAATAAGTTTGACTAATATCATTCAATGACTCCCTCATTGATTCACTCATAACTCACCTGAAACATCTCCTCTCCACTGAAAATTGTTATTGTACATTACAAACATCAGATCACAACTGTTTTATGTATCATCCCAGTGTGTATTGTGTTTTGGGTTTTTGACTGTGTGATTGGGGTGAGCAGTCGATCCATCCCTTTTTAATAAACACAAAGCTACATATTAACACACACTCTAATTTTCGCTTTCACACGTAAAAGGAACGCTTATGTGTAATTTAGCATGGTTATTGTAATACCTATTGTGGTGGTCTCCTCGCTTGTAATGGCACTTGACAATGATGGTCCGCCCGTGGGCTTACTAGTGAGAAGACTAAACAAAAAATAATTAAAAAGAAAATGGTAAAAAGGTTTGTTTAATTGGCTGTGGCGTTTTGTCGGCTGGCAATTAACTTCCTGATTGTGGATCAAAATGAAGTCATGAACTTCATCGCCAAAACACCTTATTTGACACACTCCGGCTACTGAAGGTGGGGGCCGCGGGGTTTTTGTGGTGGTGAGGTGGAAGCAAAGCTTGATTCCAAAAAACACTAACAGGAAGTTTTTTGACAGTGTCATATAGTGTTGACAATGAACACTATATGTGTTCATAAAATGTAGATGCTTGAGCCTAAATATGCAGCTCCAACCAATTTCCTCTGTATGTGTAATTACCATCACAAATGTCGATGATGTGAATAGGATTTGAT
This sequence comes from Malacoctenus triangulatus, assembly GCA_032274725.1. NCBI lineage: Eukaryota > Metazoa > Chordata > Actinopteri > Blenniiformes > Labrisomidae > Malacoctenus > Malacoctenus triangulatus. The sequence continues at coordinate 17,820,267 of JAUESE010000001.1, forward strand.
CTTTGAACTTTGTGCTCTCTGCCTCGGCCTCTCTCTCTTTTCTCTCACACTTTTCTTTGTTGTTTGTGTTGATGAAGAACCAGGAAAAAAATGCCTCAGACGCTGGAGATGAAACAGGAAAGGAAGGGACTCCTGGCTGAATGAAGAAGGTGCTATCCAGCTGGCAACCTGTTTTGATTGCCATTTTGATGGTTGCTTTTTGTTCTGCTAGTGGCTTCTTATTTACTCAGATAAGCAAACAACAAAGGCTGACAGCAGAATTACAGCATATGGCGAGAGAGCAACTGCCTGCGAGGGAACAATACAAAGCGGTTGAGAAAAGAAACTATTATGCGCGAGCAACTTCCGGACTCTACTATACAAAACACCACCATTCATGAGCATAACCAGATGATGCTGCTTGTGAATGCCAATTTGCCCAATTTCACTTTGTTGGCAGGAAAACAAACCGAGCCAGGTATTGACATAGACGCTGCAAGAAAAAGCAGAGTTGCAAGTGTCAAACAGAGGGCTGGCCAAGCTTCTGATCGCCTCTCCAGGAGGCTCGGAGCTTTTGGAAAAAGAAAAACAGACAACTGAATATGATTCCGAATGATTCACTGCACGTCATCCCAATGGCCTCTGCAGAAAATAAAGGGCTGCGGCAGTTAGGAGGGCGATGAACAGCAAACCGATAAAGAGTCGCTCCCAACAAATCAGCAACAGCATTCAATTTGGCTCCCTGGTAGACTATCCTTTCTCTGGAGTTCATGTGACAAGGACACCCTGCAGTGTGCACGCTGCTTGATTTGCTGGGTCGAACATGCTTCACGCTGCTCCTTAATGTCCTTGGTAGCGCAGAAGTGGGAGGAGGCTCACGGAGAGCCTCCTGACATGGGTGTTGACCTGGAGGTTGTGCGGAATGCTGATGATCGGGCATTCTTGACCAACATGACTTTTCAGCATGCACACCAGCGCCCTCATGAATCCTCCCGGTACACGTGGATCCGTTCGCAGGACGCAGCGAAGGCGGGACCCCCCCTGAATGGGTCAATGTCATGGAAGTCCAGTCAAATTTAATTTGGAAGACTTTGGAGTCTAACAGCGCCATTGCTGGGACACGGACCCTGCAGAGCAGGACCGTGTTGCCACCGGAGCAAATTGGTGCAGAAGGTTGGTTAAATTCCTGGGATGACATTGTCAATGTGGGCTAGATTTTTCTCATGTGAGGCCATTGCTCTTGAATTGAACACAAATGTGAGATCCACTCCTCTGGTATTGAGCCAAATCATATCACTGTGTAGAAATCATTTGGAGCCAATATTGAGATGTCAGTGCTGATCTGCCTGGTACTTCACCTTGTACCCTCAGCTCAGTGCACAACTTTCAAACAAGTATGAGTAAACTTTGAGCTACAGCTGAAAAGGTGTTCACAATCACATTGTACACATTTCACAATCCAGAAACTGTTTTGGGATAAAGGCCACAAAATCAATGTGTAAATGATTAACCTTTGTTGAAAAAAAAACTCTAACAAGGGAGTGGGACATATAGGTTTCTACAGAGGGTCTGTGAAGTCTTTCTATAAACACAGTAAAATCAATTGCCAATGTACAATCACTACACATTTCAACAATATAACTAAAGATTTCTGAGCATTTCTTTAATAAATATCAGTTTATCACAAAGAATCTTCTGACATCCTTTGTCATTTCAGTCATGTTGGTCATGGTCAGACGGCTGCTTGTCATGTCTTATACTTGTGAGCTCAAGAGTTGTGTGGGAACTGTGTGTGCGTGGTGTGAAAGGGTGAATGAGTGGAAATGACAGGAGATAACAACCACATTATGCTTGGACAAATGTATGCCCTGTGTAAAACATGTTGAGCTGACATAGTGAGCACGGCAACAGAAGAAGGCAGTTTGAAGATGTCACTTGACATGTCCTCCTCCTCGTCCTCCTCCTCCTCCTCCTCCTTCTCCTCGTTGAAGGCCCAGTAAAGAGAGGTGTCGACCCCAATGAAACGCCACAAACTGTGACCTCACGACCTCTTCTTAGAGAACGCTATCGCTGCTCTGTATATGAGCTGGTTCGGTAGTTTTGATGAGGAAAATAAAACTGTGGGGTGTTTTGAGTTACTGAGATGAGGAGACTGGAGAATTTAACCCCTCAAGAGAGAGAATTTATTTATTTATCAGTGGTTCTCAAGGTTATCTAGGCCATGGCTTTGCAAATGTCCGTAAGGAGAGCAGTTTGTGAGCGGCGCAGGTTGTTTCCAGTCTCATTCTGTGAAAACGTCAACAGACAATAATTTTACTGACAGCCAGAAAGACAAGCAAAGCAAATCAGATTTTATATAAAAATATACCATACAAAAAAAAATATATTCATGTAACATTACAATAAACCATATTTCATAGTAATAATACACTTGACATTTGCCCTTGTTCCCTGCAGATCATAAAAGAGCCCATCTGGCATCGCCTTGAAGCTGGTGGCAAGAGGGTCAAAGACCTCATTTAAAAACAGGGTCAGCTGTATTTTATGAAAATGGATCTATAAAAACACTGGTATCTTTCTGGGTTTTTCTTGTGCTTCAAAAACACAACAACTGGCTTGTTAGCCGGCCTCTGCAGATGATATGTGCAGGATTGATAAAAGCTGTTGGATAATGTATGAAAAAATGCATTTGTAACTTTTATTCCTTGATATTACTGCTTTTTATGTGTTTTTTTTTCAAGTGATTAAGGTTGAGTGTTTGCTGTCAGCATCAGTTTTTTTCTTTCTGGTACTCTGGATATTAATTATTTTCTCAAGTTCATTAGTCTGCTTTCATTCAATTACTGTAAATCATTATACACCTATCTCCTCACACATTTTTTGCTCAATTGACACCAAACTTTCCACATAAAATCTTCATGAGTGATCCACAAAAATGTTTGATTCATTAAAAACTGAGCGTATAGTGCATCGAAATGTTCCAGTGTGTGGGAAATGGAAACGCGCAGCTTGAAAGCTGTCTTTTTTCACACTAACAGCTTGATGTGTTGCACACAGGTGACTGGCTCAGTGAATTGGTGATGCTGCATAATTCAATGTGGCTTGCAAAATAGCTCAGTGAGATAAACGATAGACCTCTGACTCAGAATTTGCGAGTTCCATTCTAGAACAGAAAAGAAAACATTTCGTAAACATTTCTCTGTTCAAGAATCATGTTGAATTAAGACTGAAATAATCATGCCTCCCATTGTATAATCAACTTTTGAGTTTGTGAGAAGTGACTGTCTATTGAATTGTTTCTAAAGTTGCAGTCAAAGAATGGAAATATTTATCAGTAAGTTTTTGTCAAACCTGGTAATTTCATTTTCTTAATGTCTAATACACGTCGCTCTCTGCTCGTGACTCCCCCTGCCGGCCGGTCTTGGTCACTGCCGGCCGGCGACCAGCCCACACTGACAACAACACAAACGCCATCTTTAGCTGACAGGCAAAGAAGCGAGCAGAGTTGTGCAGCGAAAGTAGGTCAGGCGCTCGGTGAAGCAAAAACACGTCTGAAAACCTCGCTCCGTGAGCTTTCAGTCGGTGTTTGCTAACCCTACGACAAACCGTTGTGTCGTATGGTCCAATGTGTTTGATCGGTCGACCAGTTTGGACGCAGTTTTCTTGTGTCGGTCCCGGTTGACGTTGACGGATCGCTTTTTTTTAATAAACCTCCCACAGAGGCGAAAACCAGGTGAGAGAAATAACGGGGTCGACATAACAGCTGCCGCGAACCAACGCTAAGTATCTCACTAAGCTGATTATTAGTTGTTCGTTTACCTGAACTGGCCACAACTTGTTTGCTAAGTAGTTAGCAAGACGCGAGGCTCGGTCGAGCTAAGCTAACTCTCGGTGAAGGTAAACTGTCATTAAACGTGGCAAAAAAAGCGGACACGTATGTGTAAAAATGCGCTTCAAAACATGGTTTGAACTGTCTGAAGTTAACTTTTGGCTCGTAACTTGTCCACTCGAGTGATTGTGGTGCAGTTGTGTGTTGATAAACGCAGAGGAGGCGTGTCCTCCATTTACGATGTTTTCATTTTCAGTTCGGCAGAATAAAAAAATGAAAATCCACGTTTGCAGGTGTAAAAGTATCTGAAATGTAGACTTAACTTACTTAGAACTTCAGTGAAGTTATCTCATTGTGTTTTGAAATCAATCAGGTTGAACACGCGAATGAAATATCTGTGATATGTCGTTACACTTGTCAGTAATGAACAAAGACGAGGAAAAAACACTCTAAATTGAGTGAATGAAAAGGTTTCAGACGAATAACTTATGAAATTAAATTACAGGAAACCATTTGAGCTTTGTTTTTCTATTTCATTTAGAACAGTTGTATTATTTTTACAATGTCACACAATAGTGCAGCATGTTTATCTTTGCCTTTCTGAACATATATCTCTTCTTGAGTCCTTGCATTAAGCCGGATCATTGAGAAAAATCAATGAATATATTCCATGTGAGATTGGTGATGGATTCATTTGCTTGCTCACTGTTGACTGAGAAATGTTGATGTATTGCAGATTGAGCAGATAATAAAAACTGTCAGTGGTTAAAATACATTGGATCAGATGCTTGTTTGCATAAACTCTTGTGAGTTTGAATATATATTCATCACAAATAACAACAGATCCCTCACCACTTATGGTTCTCTTGCTTTAAGGAAAAAATGTCATCCATTGATACTTTTTCTAAGGAGTATAAATGTTTCTTGTAGATTTTGGGCCAAATGCAATTTTCTCATTTTAATTCACAATTTCATGTTTCCATTTGGTTCAATCAATTCAAATGGAGATGCATTTTCCAAAGCCTTTTTTTTTGTTATTAGTCAACAAAAAAAAAATCAAATCACCCAAAAACCTCTGCAGCTTTTTCAGCCGTCTTTCAACCTGCGGGCATAATTGTTATTAACAGAATAGCTGAGGTAACATTTACTCCGCCTTGCACGCTAGGCAATTGAAAGTTTCTAAATTCAGCCGAGCCATCTGGATTTTATTCACTCCCCCTCTGTTTACTCAGGATGAAACGAAGTCTCCAAGGAAATGAGCAGGAGGATGGAGGTGGCACCAGCGCCGGGTGTCAGAAGACTCTTAAACGGTCCCGTAAGCAGCGCAGGGAGAAAGATTTGGAGGAGGAGGAGCAGGAGGCGAGAGCTCACTGGGAGTGTCTGCCACAGGAGATCCTGCTGCACATTTTCCAGTACCTGCCTCTGCTGGATAGAGCTTATGCTTCTCAGGTACCTCCTGTCATTATCGTTGCCATGTTTAGTGGACTCTTATTTTCCCAGAAACAGTATTTAATCCTCCAAGTAGTATTTTGCTCTGGAGGAAAAGGCTCTCCCAATTGTATGAATCCTGTAATTACCAAACACTGAAACATAGCGGGGCGACCACCTCTGAGAAAGAAGTGGCAGAAATGTGTTTGTGTGCTTTGGTTCTCTAAATCATTTTACTGGCATTTTTCATTTCACATTATTTGCTGAAAATCATATTTGAAGCCTTGTTGGATTTAGATTCTCTCTTGGGATTGATGTTCATTTAAACACAGATTCTTCAAGTTTTTGTCGCCAAAACATCTGTCTCAATATAATCCGTTATCAGTCCTCAAACAAAACATGGACTTCACTGAATTTAGAATAAAGTTTAATGTCTGACACATTTTGTTCACATAAATTTATGTTTTTATTCATATTCTTGATAAATTATCAGTGAACTTCTTGGTAATTTCCTGAGTAATTGAGTATGTAGTGAGTGATATCACAAAAAGGTTTTTAAACTTGTTTAGCTTATAAATACTGGCCATGATAAACAGCACTTTAATTGACTCTTGTCTTCCTGTTCCAGAATTTGTTTGTATAGGAGGAACACAAACAACGGTTGTTATTTCATGTTCTCTGAGCAATCACACGTCGGCTTGTACATATAGTTTTGGATATTTGTGTCTTGAGTGAACAATTGAGACATAATTTGTTCCGACGCAGTGAAAGAAACCACTTTCTAATTGTGCTTCATTTACTCCCTTGTGTTGTCGCCACAGGTGTGCCGGGGCTGGAACCAGGCTTTTCACATGCCGGAGCTGTGGCGCTGCTTTGAGTTCGAGTTGAACCAGCCGGCGAGCTCCTACCTGAAGGCCACACACCCAGACCTCATCAAACAGATAATCAAAAGGCACTCAAACCACCTCCAGTACGTCAGCTTCAAGGTATGATGGAGAGGAGGACCCTGTGTTAAGTGAAGTTGAAGTGAGCGGGGGGGGGAACGTGCAGTGAAGTGGACTCTATTATTCTGTTCGCGATGAAAAGCCTGTTTTCTTTCTCTGCGGCACAGGTGGATAGCAGCAGAGAGTCGGCGGAGGCAGCGTGCGACATCCTCTCCCAGCTCGTCAATTGTTCGCTGAAAACTTTGGGGCTCATTTCCACGGCCAGGCCCAGTTTCATGGAGCTGCCCAAGGTCAGCCTCAGCAAGAAAACAGCTCTCTGGACATGTTTGCATTGTCTGAACAGCACCCTGCAACTCCCGATTTAAGCACAGTACACCCTGGCCTCTCAAACTACACTACATGTATTGTGGAAATGTACAAGATGTAACAAACTGAAGTGCATCAGCATTGGGAATCTTTTCCATTGCGGTGTATCTAGGTATATTTGTGTTCAACATCCCTTGAAGTGCCACATCACTGCAGAGGTCTGAAAGGCTCTGCAAATACACACGAGCCAGCGCTGATTGCGTTGTGCCATCCGGCAGAAGTGTGACACCTCACCAGTGTTATGCTGTGATCTTTGATTAATGAATGAGGTGCAGCTGCTCTGATTGATGACAGGCGCCTCAGGGAAAGCTTGTCATTTAGGATGTGTCGGTTTAGGATGGTGCGCCCGACCTTCGCAATCTCCGACAGTTGTTCTCAGAGGACAAATCGTTACCCAAAGTGCCGCGGCCTGTCCGTGTGCTTAAAAAAGCAAAAGTATATCATTTTCATTTTTTATTATGTAGAATCTCGCTGTTCTGCGGTCGTGCCTTGTTCGGGTTCTCATCTCCGGTAACGCAATTTTACAGTGAGTTCAGATCGCAGTTTTTTCGATCCCTTTATGCCACATTTCCTCTTTCATTCACTCACATTTTTATTTTAGAAGGTAGGTTGTGTTTGCTTTTATACTCTACCTGTTACCTTTATGGCAATTTTTCTTTTTCAATGCAAGTTTTCATTATATTAAGTCTTTAAAGCACACAATGGCTGTTAAAACAAAAGTGGAAGAGACAAAAAAAAGTCAACAGTGTGACAATAAATAAGTTATTATGATGGAAGAAGTAATAAGATAATATTTAGCAGTTCCTGTGTTTGCTCACAGATGATCAACTGAGTGCTCCTGTCTTTGTAATTGCTACACAAAGAGATTTGCCCTCATCCTATCTGTTCATTGGGCTGATTGAAATTCATTCAGATGTTGCAGTTTTTTTCACTGAACCTGTCCAGCTCGTTATTTTTAGCCCACCTGTCTGTTCCCGTTGCCTCTTTGTTTTCTGAGTGGAAAGTATTTAACGTGGAAGTGCTTTGTGCGCTGCAAAGCTGTAATGGATCCGAGAGTGTGGGAGAGAGAGACGCAGAGGGCTCACCACTTGGGTTAACAACAGGTGGTGCCTCCCTGGTGGCCTTGCTGCGAGAGAGCGCTGCGCAGAAAAGCCATGTAACGGTTAAAGTGGGTCTGCGTCCACTCTGGTTCTGATTAAAAATACATTAAGAAAAAAATTCCCCGTTCTCGAGCTCGGCAGGCGTTCAATTAAGCGCCGCAGCCCGCTGGGTTTTCAATACACACAGGAGAAATCTTGTACTGTGTTCACTCACGCTTTCTCCTCACCGCTCTTTTCAACAGTCTCACTTCATCTCGGCGCTGACAGTGGTTTTTGTGAACTCCAAGTCGCTGTCGTCGCTGAAGATTGATGACACGCCTGTGGATGACCCCTCTCTTAAAGTCCTGGTGGCCAACAACAGTGACACGCTGAAGCTGCTGAAAATGAGCAGCTGTCCCCATGTTTCACCTGCAGGTAGGGACAGAATCAAGATATTCATGATGAATGGTGGTAATGACGAATAGTGAGTAATTCAATGTGTTTTGATTGATCAAGAAGTGTTTTACAGCATGATAAATGGATATCATCCTGATATCAGTCTTTTGCTGCTCCACATTCTCCATGTTCAGTCACCAGTCATCACATGGTTAACGTGTGTGGAGCTTTGAGCAACTTGGGGTTCATTGACACGAGAACAGCTAAAGATGTGGGCAGTTGTGGGCAGGAATGGGTTAAATCACCAACCTCTTGATCGAAAGACTCCCCACTCCACCAACTGAGCCCCCAATTTTGCGCAGTTTTCCAAAACTGCAGCGATCAACTTGAAAAAAAAAAGATTCATTGGCTCCTAACATTACGCTCGAATCTAGTTTCGACAACTTCAGATCAGACAAAGCCTCGGCAGATTGTAGGGGGTCTCTGGCTCCCCCATTTCAGTCTGAGAGCCTGTGCTGTGGGTCGCCTCTGACGCTCCTCTTTGTTTGCAGGCATCTTGTGTGTCGCTGATCAGTGTCACGGCCTGAGGGAGCTGGCTCTCAACTACCACCTGCTGAGCGACGAGCTTCTCATCGCCCTCTCCTCGGAGAAACACGTGCACCTGGATCACCTCCGCATCGACGTGGTCAGTGAAAATCCCGGCCAGCAGTTCCACACCATCAAGAAGAGCAGCTGGGACGCCATGGTGCGCCACTCGCCGAAATTCAATCTGGTCATGTACTTCTTCCTCTACGAGGACGAGTTCGGCCCTTTCTTCCGCGACGAGATCCCCGTCACGCACTTGTATTTCGGCCGCTCCGTCAGTAAAGACGTCCTGGGCCGCGTCGGGCTCACCTGCCCCCGCCTGGTGGAGCTGGTGGTGTGCGCCAACGGACTGCGGCCGCTGGACGAGGAGCTGATCCGGATCGCTCAGCGCTGCACGCAGCTGTCGGCCATCGGCTTGGGCGAGTGCGAAGTGTCCTGCAGCGCCTTCGTGGAGTTTGTTAAGATGTGCGGAGACAGACTGACACAGCTATCCATCATGGAGGAGGTGTTGGTTCCAGATCACCGCTATGGGCTGGACGATATCCACTGGGAGGTGTCAAAGCATTTGGGCCGCGTCTGGTTCCCAGACATGATGCCCACCTGGTAGAGCGGCCAGAGGAGGTGTGGCGGTTCCGTCTTTATCGTCTTTGTTGGTCGAAACGATTCCAGGCGCAGTTTAAACTCTTTGAATTCATGAAGAAAATCTCATCTGGGTTGTTGATCTCATTGAACCCAATATATTACATAGCAATTCTCTTAAAAACATATAATCTTGATGTCAACTCCATCATGTCTATATTTTTATATTTATATGTATATTTATATATCTATATTACTAGATTAATCTTATCTTTTAATCAACATTTAGCACTTTGCCCTATTTACACCCTTGTTGAAGGCTGTAATATCCTGCAGGTTGGTTCTTTTTAGTGTTTGACGAGTCAGATTGGCACTTCGCTGTGGAAATTAACAGCGCTCTATGGAAATTGGATGTCGATTTTAGGAATTTATTTCATGTACATGGGTTTGTCTGATCAATATATATATTTGGCCTTTTGCTGAACAGGAAGAACAGCTCTCCATAGAGAACTCCGACCATTCACAGCGATGACTTCAATTTCTCGCAAATGACTTTAGCGTTGTCATCATTCAAAGTGTGGGTCAGAAAGTCTTTTATTAGAGTAGTGAGAGAGGTATACTTATTAGAAAGGGGTGATCACCATTATAAGCTAACGTTTGTTATTTTTTCATTAAAAATCACAAAATTAAAGGTCGTTTATCTTTGTGCAGAAATGTTTTCAGATAGACAGTGTGTGTGCAGCTGAGACTGAGTGGTCATGTGACTGAGGTGTGATTCGGCAGTTGCGTCAATGGATTGAAAATATACATCTCGGGTCTGTGTGAGTTTGCCATCGGTTCGAGCTGTCCATCACTGCATCACCATTCGATCACACCATCGTTGTGTGTTTTTCTCATCAATTTGCAGAAATCATCAGACGATCCTGGTTCAGATCAAACTTCTTCTCTTAAATGGTGTAAATGAGGAAGATATTGCAACGCACAAAGTATGTTCACATGTACTTTTTATGTAACATTGTCTTTCAAATAGACTCAACATTTGTGCCCGTTGTAAGACGCTCCGACCGAGACAATCCTGAATCGTTTAGGCACAATCAGAACGTCGCTTCGATCAGAAGGACGTGTTCCTTTTGAGCTGATGCTCATATTTCATTGTACAGCTGTTATGCTGATGATAAGATGAGATTATTGTCTTTGAATGTGTTTGAGTCGCTGCATGGAGACACTGAACGGTCTCTTTTCTTTCGGCCCTCAGTTTTGATGTGGACGAGCTAACGACAGTTTTTTTTCTCCAATTATTTTGAGGACAGCTGTGCAAAGGCACTGCTCTAGCCATGATAATGTCAGCATGTAAATACTGTTTTAACATAACTGTGTGTTGTACAGTAGCTCTACTTCTTCATCGCTGACCCTTGTTCCTGTTGTGATTGTAGATATTTGTAAAAAAGAAATAGGAGGGAGAAGTTCTAGTGGTGGGTTTTGGGAGTTATTTTGATGCACTTTTACTCGAATGAAGGTTCCATGTTAGTCAGGTGAGCTTTGGTGTTGTGGGAGGCTGAACGGAACAGATTAAGCAGTGAAATTATTTTATATTTTAGCCGTTGTAAATGTGGAGATGGTGCGAGTTGTCCTGGTGGATTAATTCAGTCACTGCTCATCAGCACAATCATTTATCTGACTTGTTATAACAATAGTTTACAGAGGAAAGACAATTGAATGGATTGCAAAGTTCAAATTGCGTACAAAGGGGTCATCTACTGACTTGTCTCCGTCTCGAAACTTCTACGAGTGATGTAAAAACAGTCGAGAAAGTAAACAGTTGTACAGTTGAGAATCCCTATTTTCACTATAAAAACTTTGTTTCACAGTGTAAATTCATACTTCTATGATCAAATAAACAAGAGGTCAGATTTTAGACTGGGGCTGCACGATCGTGACCAAAAATTATTCCAAGACCATCTTATTGGATCGGTCGGCTGCATAACAACAATGAGCATTTTCACACATTAACTTAATGGTTTGGTTTAGTTGCATTAAGTGCCGCATCAGTCAGAGGCTCTTTTGCATATTCGGATGTCACAACTGTTTTATTGTAATAGACATGAATGTGATCTTAATGAGGTACTTGTGCAGCCCTGCAGACTGGACGGCGTGGCAGCTGAATGTTGATGTAGTTGAATGTTTGCCTGAAAGTGTTAGCATGAAATATTTATGTCTCTCTCTGTTGTGTTTCAGTCGAGTGAAACAATAATAGTCGAAGACATCTTAAGATGGATGTGCAATGAAACCTGTAGATCATTACGTTCAGTTTATAATGAATAGTTGGTTTACGGAGTTATTAGTCTCCTTTTTTGTGTGTATTTTGTTTAAAATGTTAATTGAAAAAAGTCACTATGTCACATTATTATTCTGCCCTGTTGTGGGAACTGATGTCTTAATGATTTTGTTAAGTTTCTGGAGGTCAAATAGGCCGGTCGACGGACTTCATCCTTTTTGGACTTACAGTATATTTTGCTGTGTATTAGTATGGAAGAAAATATGCCATCTCGTTTGTTATTATTAACTGCATTTGTATTCAGTGCTTATACATGGGTATTGTACTACTTAAAGATAGGCTGAATTAGGGCTGTGGTGTCTTTATAGAACGTACAGTGACGGTGTGTTGTTTTTATTATAGATGAATAAAGCTGCAATGTGCTGAGAAAATTTATTGGAAAGTTTTCGTTCTTGTCAATTTCCCAAAGATCTGTACTTTGACTCGGCTACGTAGGTGTATTAAAAAATGCCTGTTTGAAATGTATCATGCGTTCCTCTCTGCTCCTTGTGGATGATTTTTTTTCCTGATGGCTCACTGAGGCCAGGACCTTCAGCTAGAACCAGGGCGGGATCCAGCTGCTGCCTGCAAGACAGCTGGGATGAAAAAATCAGGACCTCCAAGACGAAGACTGTTTTCCTCGGCCGGAAAAAAAGGCGGTTCGCTTTCTTCAGGTTGAAGAAGAGCTCGAGCCTCAGGTGGAAGGTTTCTTTGTATCCTGGGGGTTGCATTCAGGCCACCACAGAGAGAACAGAAAAGTGTTCAATTCCGTGGTCTGTTGTGGTGAAGAAGACGACGAAAAAATGACTAAAATGTAATGTGGCAATTAAGGGCTGAAACTACTCGTATGATAAACAGTACTGATCAACTCATGGAACACAAAATGGCAATAAAGAGACGTAAACTAAGGAAGATTAGATGAAAATATGCAAAAAAACCTGAAAAATAAACTTAATTTTAGCCACACAAAAGATGGTGTCACATGCACAAATGTGACATTACTAAAAAATGAAATCTGAATCGGTTTAAGTGTTACAAAAAAATCCCAAGCGTATCACAGATACTTTATGAGCCAACGTAGTATAGATACATATATATTTTTTACCATGTGATACAGTTGAATGGTTTCAATGAGATGTGAAACATTGCAAATTGGAGAAGAATGGGAGTATGTGTGATACAATGACAAGTAAAGCTTGTTTATCCAGCACTTACCTCCGAGCCAGGCGCTTTCCAAGCAGGTGTATAAATGCCAGTAAACACGAGGACATAAAACACAGACACAAGCCAGAGACGACACATTCAAATAATAGCTTCATTAAGTGAAATCGGATAAAAGACATAACTTGGGGGCCGTCCCCCTATGCAACCAAAACTAATTAAATTTTCAGGTCTTGAGGATTTAAAAAGACCACAAGTGATATCTCTCAAACAAAAGACACACTCTGCTGTTGATGGAGTCAGACTGGTGGTTCACTTTCCTCGATTTTACAGGTCCAACACTTACGGAAACACTTTTTTGTTTATATCCTCTTAACATGGCCTTTCACTGGTTTGGGAATGATCGTTAATTTACAGTCAACTGCACTTCAATCAGAAGAAATCGTTTGAATATCACAGGTGAAAATACAGGTGTGGAGACATCCTCTGCAAAGCTGGAAATACCTTCTGTTGAGTGTTTTTGAAGCTGTCCACCTTTGAGTGACATTACTCTGAAATAACAACTGGCTGTTGCCTACTCAACTGACAGGCCTCTACCCGTGACTGGGGACCGTGGTGGGCCACGGGGCTGCAACGCAAATTTGTAACCTGGGGGAAACATTTCAAGTCTTTGGTTTGTGGTGGGTGTAGGGAGGGTGGAGGCCACTGCTCGACCCCAACCTCCACACCACCTCTTAATCTGGGTGCTGCACCTCAGGAGGATGAATGAAATGCAGGGAAAATAATTTCCTGTCTACACTGGTATCGAGCCACATGCTGGTCATTTTAAGACCAATGCTTGTATCGGTATCGAGCAATACGAGTATCTATACTTAAGTCTCATTCTCAATTCTCGATACTGGTATCGCTCGATACCGATACAAGCGTTGGTACGAATCCTCAGCTTGTGGATTGATCTGCCGCCCACTATCGGCTCTACAGGGAGGGGACGCGTCGGTGCTTCCCTTGAAAACTTCCAACAGTCCCGCTGACGGATAACAAACTTCAGCTCGCTAACCTGCTTCGTTCCTCCCGCCGTGCTGTTCAGAGGAGATGCTGGGAGTGGCCGGAATGCCGGGCAGGTAGTACTCTTCACTTCTAGTTGTTGTTAAGTACTGAAACAACCGCTCACTTCTGTTCAGTCAAACGAACAGCGGCTAGCTGCGAAGCTAACAGGCTAAAGCTAACGTCAACGTAGCTCACCGCTGGGCTAGTTGTCCACTTTTTTAACACTGAAAAGCGCTATTTTTGTCACGAATCTTGGCCGAATGCTGCAGTTTGAATACCAACCTCATTGCCGAAACATGTTATTTTATACAAGGTGTTCTTAATCTGACATAACGGAGCGATTCACCCCACTCAGAAGCTTACTTTATTATATGCTAATAGCTAGTTAGCTACTCGTGACCAGTTGTTGCATTTGTTGCCTTGCAAAAGTATTTTTTTTTTTTTATCGCTTGCGTGATATGAACATTTTCACTTTATCGTCTTTAACACTTAATTTCCTCGTGAACTTTCGGGAATGATAAAATATCTCAAAGATGCTTTAAAGCAACTAAGTCACAGTAACACCAGGACCTCATCAAGTCTGTCTTAATTAGTTACAGTCGAATTAAGGTGGGTTCGTCTGGAGGTACAGTTTCATTGCCCGTGATTTATTACCTGTTAAGTCATCCTCCAAAAGCATAAATCTGATAGAAACTTTACACCAACGTGCTGCACAGCAAAACAAAACGAAAAAGTCAAGTGTGGATAAACGCAATAGGACCATGTTTAAAACACCAGATAGATGATTAAGTGATTCTCACAGTGAGAATTTCTCATTTTGGCACAACTCTTTTTAGAGCCATACCAAATGGGAGGGTCTAAGTATTTATCAGTCTATTTGTGACTGCATACATGTGGATGTCTGAGTGGGAAATCGTTGTCATCTCAGCCAGACTTCAGCACCTCTATTCCTTGACCAAATTAGGTGATGGCCTCAGCAGTGAGTAAGACAGTCCACATATTACTTCCATTATCTGCAGTGACAGCTGCAAAATCAGGCTCCACAGATCCAGCAGGAGCTATGTGAGAAATGATAAACACTAGTCCAGCCTTGGAGTCCACTCGTTTGTCAGCCCTGCACATCAGAAGGCCTGTGAGGGGAGAAATGCGACTAACATATGTTTTATTGTCTCATGCAACAGCATTGCCAATGCCCTGGCCACTGCAGCCTGCGAGCGATGTAAGAGTGGCTTCGCTCCAACTGAGAAGATTGTGAACAGTAATGGAGAGCTGTACCATGAGCACTGCTTTGTGTGTGCTCAGTGTTTCCAGCAGTTCCCTGATGGACTCTTCTATGAGGTAGCGCACACTCAGGGTTATTACTCAGTCTTAGCTCATTTCACAGGTGAAGACAATGTCTCCCACCTTCATTGCATGTGCAATGGTTTGTTCAAAACTGTTTTTGATTTGACAAAATTAATCAAATTGCTCTTTACAGTTTGAAGGAAGAAAGTATTGTGAACATGACTTCCAGATGCTCTTTGCTCCTTGCTGCCACCAGTGTGGTGAGTGTTTTATGCCTCAAGTGGTCATTTGGTCAGACTTTTCTTGTATGTTTGCAGTTTAGAAGTGAATACCAGAACCTAATGAAGCAGCAACAGTTTAGGCTTCTTAACTT
>JAUESE010000001.1:17835730-17846084 GCA_032274725.1 Malacoctenus triangulatus
TTCTATGACGCACTGAGCTCGGGCCAGTAGGGCTCAATCTGATTGGCCGAATATGTTATCATGCTGAGCATCAATGCAAAATGCATTGAAACACAATTTGTCACATTGTCTGCAATACAATTGTGAAATGTATATTTTGCATGTTGATATTGTGATGAGGAGAAATGTGTCTTTCAGTCGTGTCTGTCTCAAACAGATTGCGATCATTTCCCAGCATTAACTATCAGCCTTCCGTTATGTTTCCTTCTGGTAACCGTTGACACTTTTTCGGATTCGTCTGCTCAGCTCAAATTCGACAAACCTTTCTCCAACTTTTCCATACTCAGTAGAGTTCAAGTCTACTTTTTTTTTAGAACCTCCCACTCGTGTTAAGTCCTACTCTTGATGCCTCTTATAGGCCCCTCGTTAGCTTAATATAAATACTGCTTGACTGTGCCAAGGGAGAGACATACATCCTCTAATTAAATTAGGTGGATGATTAAAAAGCAGTCAACACTGGCCTTGTCTTAAGTGTCACTAAGAGAACACCAGAGGAATCATTGCACTACACTGTTGTGAAATGATGGAGTGCTCATTAGGAAGTGCTGCGCAGTGGACAAAAAAATAGCATCAAGTATCAACGAATATTGGAAAAGTCAAACTTAGACTCTTGCTGATCTCTCACTTGTGGTTTCCCTCAGGGGAGTTCATCATTGGCCGTGTCATTAAGGCCATGAACAATAGTTGGCATCCTGACTGCTTCTGCTGCGACATTTGCCAGGCTGTGCTCGCAGACGTGGGGTTTGTCAAAAATGCTGGCAGGTAAGTATCCCATCTTATTACAGTCTTAATATAACACTGTGACAGGTGGTTACACATGTCAAGCTTGGTGACTTGCTCGCTTTTGCGTTCTAACAAATGATGGAATTTTTAGCAGCTGTGATGGGAGTGTGCCAGAGCGTTATTTGAGGCTGCGGGATCTCTTTTGGCACCCCTTAAATTTGCTGTCCTCCATTTGCCTCAGGCATCTGTGTCGCCCGTGCCATAACCGTGAGAAAGCCCGTGGCCTGGGCAAGTATATCTGCCAGAAGTGCCACGCCATTATTGAAGAGCAGCCACTAATCTTTAAGAATGACCCCTATCACCCGGACCACTTCAACTGCAACAACTGTGGGTGAGTGTCAGCGCTTCACTCCACTGTTTAGATAAACCCTTCCCTCGAGCTTCAGAATACGTTTTCGCGTTAAAACGTCCCCGTGGCTGAGCTCCTCGCTGTTTTGTCCACAGGAAGGAGTTGACGGCTGACGCCAGGGAACTGAAGGGCGAGCTCTTCTGTTTACCCTGTCACGACAAGATGGGTGTCCCGATCTGTGGCGCCTGCAGGAGGCCTATTGAAGGGCGTGTCGTTAATGCCATGGGCAAACAGTGGCATGTCGAGGTTTGTTAAGGACGATAAAGCTTTACGTTCCCTCTCATACATTATCAGTTTGATTTCGAACATGTTGTTTCGCTGCTTCAAGACCTTGTTAAAGAGAGCGATGAAACCTAAAGCGTCCGGGAGTTTAAATTTAGGATTAATGGATGTCTTTATGAGAGCCAATTTTCCGTCTTACAATTTTAGCACAGCTCGCCCGTTATCTGTTTTTGGCCATTTTCGGTAAACACCTCAATGTGGGTGGAGTCGTCATAAAGACATGGCCTGAACCGAGCATGACAACATTTGTTTATGTGACGCAAACACGACGCAACAGGGAGGACTCTGAAGTGATATTGCACATGTCTTGTTTGTCAGTTTGTGGCGGTGTTGGACACACAAAAACCTAACACCAAAG
The DNA here is from genome assembly GCA_032274725.1 of Malacoctenus triangulatus. Classification (NCBI taxonomy): domain Eukaryota; kingdom Metazoa; phylum Chordata; class Actinopteri; order Blenniiformes; family Labrisomidae; genus Malacoctenus; species Malacoctenus triangulatus. The sequence continues at coordinate 17,837,542 of JAUESE010000001.1, forward strand.
CATGCTGGGCTTTAAAATGAACTTTTATTTATACATCTATTAATTTTTCCATCACTCCTTGAAAACGTAGTGCTGGTTTGAGCACAGCTGGCGTTCGTACAAAAGTCTCATGCACTTACTTATTTTAAACAGAAGGGAAAACAGACTTTGTATTTGGAAAGAAATCAAGTTTAAAAGATTTTTGTTTTTCAGCGCCTGCCCAAATTTTTATAGCAAAATACTCTGAAGGGACCATTTCAAACACAAAGAGTAATAGAAAGAACTGACTGTCTGTGAAAAGGTCCGTGGTAAGTCGGACTGCAGGCAGCAGCTTTTCCAAGAGACTTTTGACAACTTAATAATAGTCGGCAGGAGTCCTGCTGGCTACCTTGTAATGGATTATAATATATCTAATACGGCCTCACACAAAGCAGAATAAAAGTCACTAATGAATTTCACATTGCCATTATAGGTACATTTACTCATGCACAGTAAAATTAAATTCATTAAATAAGCCAATTTAGAAGCAAAACCCTGTAAATGAGCTAATTTGAGTCAGCAGGGAGATGTGTGCACTTTTTAAAAGATTATTTCTCCTGAGGCAGAACGCGGCAGATTAAATTGTGTCTTCATGTGTCTGCAGGCGGCTGAGTTTTGTGCTGTTCAAAAAGCTTAAAACTATCAACAGTGTATAGCAGTCAATTTAATGCTAAAGATGGTAATTAGCAGAAATTAATTTAGCATGTAACCACATCAGGATTTTTTTTTTTTTTCGTTTCTGGCAGGCAGAGAAGTAGAACTGTTTTATAAACAGCCCGGGCGCGTCACCAGTGAATTGTTTCTCCTTTGGACTTGAGATGGCTGCGATTTTCAAAAACAAAACAATAACACATCGGTGTTCATATTGTGGGTGTTCCTCCTGTGGTTAGTTTTCAAAACTTTGACAACATGTCTGGGCCCGTAAATATATTCATGCAATGCTCATGTGATATTCATGTTTCCGACTGTTTATTAAAAAAACAAGGCAGCATCCTGTGTGTGTGTGTGTGTGTGTGTGTGTGTGTGTGTGTGTGTGTGTGTGTGTGTGTGTGTGTGTGTGTGTGTGTTGGCACCTCCTCCTCCTTGAGTTAGCTTCACATTCCTTCATTTGCAGTTCTGTTAGAGGTCTCGCCATCCCTCAGCAGCGTTTGTTTTTGTTTACAGCATTTCGTGTGTGCCAAGTGCGAGAAGCCTTTTCTTGGTCATCGCCATTATGAGAGGAAGGGGTTGGCTTACTGCGAGACTCATTATAACCAGGTAAGAAAATGAAACGCCGCGTGAATTTTTGAGTTTTGAGAAGGAAGCCAGACTTTAAAATATCAGTGAATTCCTCCCAAAAATGACGGGGCGCCACTCACTCCTCACACAGCTCCACCGAAAATAAAAGCGTTTGTGAATGCCTAATCCTTGTTTCTCTGTCATCAAGCTCTTCGGTGATGTGTGTTATCACTGCAACCGTGTGATTGAAGGTGACGGTGAGTGTCAGTTTGATGATGCTCCTAATCATCGCCGTGTTTTCAGTAATTGGGACAAAATTGTTGCTTGAGGACGATGCATTTCAATTGGTGTCATTTTCTCTTTTTTTCTCCTCTCCTTCAGTTGTGTCCGCTCTCAACAAGGCCTGGTGCGTCACTTGTTTCTCGTGCTCCACCTGCAACACAAAACTCACCCTCAAGTAAGCGACGCTTCTTATTTTCTGTCACTGACTAATCGGGCACGGAGCCACTTGCTGATTGTGGCCCCCCTCAAGTCTTTCTGGAACACTCTCCTCGTCCTAACAGTCTCCTTCAACAACTCTCCCCTCTTTGGCGTCTTTCCTTTTCTCCCCCCCCCCCCCTTTTTTTCCTCTTACATGCTTCACTTGCTGCGTCTGTGGTAACTCAGAGATAAGTTTGTTGAGATTGACCTGAGGCCAGTGTGCAAGCACTGCTATGAGCGCATGCCCGAGGAGCTGAAACGCCGGCTGGCCCGACGTGAGCGCGATGCCAAAGACCGCAAGAAGAAACCCGCTGTCTGTCTGTAGACTTATTGTTCTTTACGATTCACCGCCGCCTCGGTTGGTTGCTGCTGTGTCTGGTTTCTTTTGTGCTTCTTCATGTGGTTAGTTCACCTTTTGACAGCGGAGCATGTCGTTTTATTTGTTCTTTATGGATTTCTAAAAAGAAATATACCCACAAACACAGTTGTTTTTCTGGTTTTATTCGTTTAATCTTTTGTTATATTTGGGCTTCTTTAAAGTTGTGAATTTGGCTGCATCATATAATTTTTCATTATTCATCTATTTGATGATTCCTGTAAAAACTTGCCTACATAACCGTAACCCCCCCATGGAAATAATCTGGAAAGAGGTTGTTAGTTATTTTAATAAAAAGTCACTCAAGGACTCAATTTGTCCAATGTTTTTTATTTCTCAAAAAAGAATTTCAAGAAAGTTTTGGAAATAAAAGCAAAGTGTGACCAGAAAAGATGCCAGTGTTGAAAGCTTCCAGTGACTTTTAGCTCAGCACTTAGAAAAGAGAATTATTCGTCATTTATTAGAGAACATGAAGTGAGACTCCTTTCACCTCTCAATTGAGCTTCAGAGTTCTAAAAGAAACTTTTACGCTCAAAAATGTGTCTTCTCTTATGCACAAGGTTGATTTGTAAGCAAGTTTGGATTTCATTTGTGACTATGAAAGAAATAAGACATGTATATCATCTGACTGCATGCCTAAATGTTATTGGATTTTAGAGCAGTCTTTATAACAAAAAAAAATCTCAATTTTTTTCCTCTTTCTCTCTTCTCTTTGCAGGAACAAGTTTGTTGAGTTCGACATGAAGCCTGTTTGTAAAAAGTGTTACGAGAAGTTTCCTCTGGAGCTGAAGAAAAGGCTCAAAAAGCTGGCAGAGTCTTTGGGCCGCAAGTGAGTCGCTTGAGGCGAAACAACCTGGAAGTGTTTCTGCTCTGCCTGTGACGGTAAAGTTTCCAGGGAAGCTGCTGCATAACAACACAAGAGCCTGGCATTAAACCAGGACATCAAGGCTGAAAATGTAAATCTGGTGCCATTTAAAAACAAAAAAATATATATATATAAACATAAATATACCGCTGTTGTCTTATCGTAAACATAAAGTGCTTTGATTTTTTTCCTGCTGTTTTCTATTTTGTTTTTCTTTTAACACATTCCTAAATCACTGCGATTTGTTATTCTCTCCGAGGCAAGACATGTTGATGTTCCAGTTTATCTTCCCTCAACCACGAGTCTGATTGTTGGCCGCTGTGTAAAAACACCTCCATCTGAAAGATTGTTCGCCTTTTTTTTTTTTTGTTGCACCTGTGCCTTGAATATATGAGCAGCGTGTATTAAAATGTGAATAACGGTGAGGATGTAACTTGCGTACAATTATGATCACAGTTATGCTTCAGTTTATTCGTCTTAATTAGAAAATCTCCTGAGAGCAGAATTTTATTCAGTTTTCCTCTCTGAGCTTTCGTACCTCTATGTGATTAATTATAAAGCAGCCACTGTGTTCTTAAGAGTATTTTATTGGTGCCTATTTCTTTTCAAAGTAACAAAAATGTCAGAAAGAAAATTTAGAGAAATGTATTCTTGGGACTGAGACTAATCTAAGCATTGTGTGTTATTCAAATCATACTCGACTATATATAATATATAACAGATGTTGATGTTCGATGAATGTTTGAGCTCTTTAAAGGTGATTGTTTCTAGTGTCTCCTGTGTTCAGTCAGCTCAGCATGTCAGGTGGAACTCCTCAGGTACTTCTTCTAGTCCAAGACTAACAACTACTGAGCTCGTCGTTTTGGGAGGAAATGACTTTGGAGAGTGTTATTAATTGCAAATGACTCCAAAGAATCCCTGCAGTAACCTGTGGATACAGAGCGTATGCTTTCTGTCTGTGTGATAGTGTAATATTATTGCTCTTGCTGAAAATGCCTGAGGTTCGTCGAGCTGATATTTTTAGACAAATTACCATTTGCATCTTTCCGAGGAAAAACGGTTCAAAGGAATCCAAATGAACTGAACCTTCATCTGGTTATTTAACACGCCAACGCTTTGATGTCAAAATATCGCTAATGAGTCAGCGTAATGCTCGGGCTATTTGTAAACAAGGGAATGTGCCTGGAAAAAAATGCCACTCATGGAAAAAAATATTTGCTTAGATGAGCATTTAAACTAAGGAACACTTGCCTTTACAATTTGTCCTTTATTTGTCAAAGTTTACATTTACTGCCTGCATGAAATCAAAAAATCTACTTAGCTGCATTGAAATACAGTGTTTAACCCTCGACTGAATGAACAATAAAATCAGCCTTAATACAACATTGTGTGCTTCAATGTGTATTTCACACATCACAGCATGTCCACACCTGAAGTGGCCCAAATGTAGCACCTTCATATAGGAAGCTTTCTTTTGTACTTGCTTCTGCAGAGTGTGAGCGATGTCGTCTCAGCTTGGGTTGCATATATGTAACAATACACACCCTAATATTCACAGATCGAACCAAAGTTATTCTCAGAGTGAGCTAAATCTCACCTCAAAAAACAATAAAGCACAACACAGGAGAAACAGATTGTTGAATTTTAGTGGAAATCCGACATCGGTCCAAATTCTGTGATTCTCTGACGTCCATGTAAATCCAGAGCAGCCCTGGGAACTCGTCCATTGCTTGTGTTGGTGAGAGTATTTGGCTTCACTGTAATGTTTTGGCTAATCAGAGGCTGAAGCGAGGATCCACAACCTTTGGAGGCAATTTGCGGCGGAGGGGGCTCTCAGGAAAAAAGGTTGGGAGCCGCTGCATTATGCATTATATCATAATGCTGGGGCCGGGATGATAATGTGATGTGGGGTTATTCTCTTGGTCCATTTTGGGGCCCCTCAGTGCAAAAACAGGCGGCGGTATGACCACGGTCTGCCCATTATCGATGCAGAGCAGCTTCACAGACTGCAGCCTTGAAACGCGGCCCTGCTGTGCAGGAAGAGGTGTGCCAGGCACTGGCTTCTTCTCACAGTGGACTCATTCACAGATGCCATGCAAGCGTTTAATGTTTAAACCAAACAGACTTCCGCACAGATATCACAAGTCATAAAATAAGATAATGTGAACACAAAGGGCGAGGCCCCCCCGACATGTGCAGCACAAAAACAGGGCCGGGCCCACTGAGGAAACTAGCTTAGCTTGGCGTGTAGACTGGTGACACATGCAAACAGCTAGCTTGGTTAGCATGTGCCAATGTCTCGTCAGCATGTTGATTCTTGCTAATCTGTTCGGTACAAAAACAGGAATGTAAACACAGCATGCTGGAGCGCAATCTACCTTGAATAATTTTTGCACCTTGGTTCCATCACCTGTTGGTTTCACAAATTCAGGGCAGAGACGTTTATCTTCTTATAGAGATCAACGGAAATCTAAAGTCCTGCTTGACAGCCAAGTATCTTTATTTTTTATTTTTTTTGCACAAGATTTACGTTGAGCTTTTAGGACAGCTGATGTAATGTTGCACAAGCCGTTGCTAATGTTTGGACCGTCTGTCTGACAGGGGCAGGAATCAGCTGCTAACGAGGCTGAGATTAGAGGAGGAATGGTGGGGAGCGTGCAGGAGGAGGAGGTTTGACAGCCGGTTCTTCGACGAAGAAGGTGTCGCCGCCGCGCTCCTGTGTTGTGTTCGGAGGTACGATGCTGAACTCAAGAAGTGCAGTCTGAAAGTGGCCCAGTCTCCATAGTTCATGTCGAAGAGGGTTTTCAGGTCATTTATGTCACCGAAGACGAGCGCCAAGCCATTGAGGTTATTGTTTCTCACAATGTCGGTGTGCTTACTGGTGAAGCCCATCCTCTCCATCTGTGGAAGAGAGAAAATATAAAGAAGAGTACATCTAAGTCAGCTTATGGTGTCGGATTATCAATGCCAGCAACAGCTCCTGTTTTTGATTGGCCTGTTTAAAAGACACAATTGAAAAATGCTGGAAAAAAGGTTAAAAAAAGACTTTTACAAGTGAGCCAGTAAAAAAACTTTCAAATTTTTCCTATGTATGCCGTTTCTGTCCTAGGATTTTCCCACCAAACTGTTCATCGTTACTGCATTTACAAAGTGTAGCCTGTTTATTCTCTGTGTTTTCTGACCGTGGAAAACATGAGATCTCACTTCAAGAAGTAGTGAGTGAGAAACCGCTTGCACCACTGGAACGACTGACTCCGGTCGCTCATGGCAAGATGGAGCGAGGCCAATTATTGACTCCTCGATTGTTACACACCGAGTTTTAGTTGCACTCACGTGTTTGTCTTGCTTCAGCAATAAACTACGCTTGCCAATACCACAAGTAAATATAAGTATTGCTTATCGAATCAGCAGTAAAGTCTTCACCAATGGAACCGTTTAACCCTTTAACATGCTGCTCATCATTTGCTGGAGCAAATAGTCGCTGTAAATTCTTTCATTTTCATATTATTTATTTCATTTGATTGTCTTGTTTAATTTGAAGTCATTCAATTTTCTTTATTCTTTATTTAAACAAATATTTTTATCAGTCTTTGCGAGAGCAAAGTTTTCCAAATGCAAATAAAATGGTTTTGTTTTTTTAGTTGTTTTTTGTTCGGTGTGGACATTAACTGCATTTTTCATACTCTGTTGTGAAATAGAATAAAACTAAATTTAAATAAAATCAATAATGAGTTAGAACAAAGGGTTATGTGAGGCTGAGAAAAGTTCAGCAACAATAACTTCAAGAAATTCATGTTCATAGTTTGCTCCACTCAATAGTTGAGCAGGGCATTAAAGTGTGTAACGATCGTACCTCTTTACATAAGTCTCCTGTTTCCATGTTGATGATTCTTGAGATTGGCAGAGGAGCGAGGTTCCTCATCCAGCCCGAGTCCTTCAGCTTCGACGTCCCTCTGATCTGGGCCAGCTCCTTCCTGATTGAATTGTCCAAGTTTACCGTCGCCACTTCGAACGCCTCCAAGTCTTTTGTGGTGAACTGGTAATCCACTTTGAGCAGTCGTTCAAACATCTCCGGATCTCCGTCCTGTTCGAGCAGATCCTCGATCTGACCGCTCATCACGTACAGCTCCGCTCTGGACTCACTGAAGACTTTCCACAAGGTCTTTGGATGGCTGGAGTTGACAGTGACGTTGCGACCGTCGATTTCCTCCCTCTGCTGAGCGTCCTCCACGCACTGGATGATCCAGCTGAGCCGGCAGGGCCACTGGTTGGCTAAGATCACCCACGCTGCAATCCGCTCTGGCGGAGGAATCTCCTTTTTTAAGGCCTTCATAATGATGGCAGTGACTCGGATGGAGTTGATCACCCTCCTCATGGACATGGCGTCATCCAACATGTACTGGTTTAGATTCCTTTCATTGCTGTGGAGGACGCTCCAAATCAAATTCTCGACTTCCTCCTCGTCTATTTCCAACGCTGCTGTCTTTTGCAACAGTGTGTTGGACTCGTTGGTGAGTGAAAGCTCAACCAGAGGTAAATCATTGGGGCACATATCTTTTCTGGGTTTACATTCAAACTCTTGACAATCCTCAGAGAGTCTTGAGTTGTTTGTCAGGTTGTAAAACAATTTGTGCTTTGAATCCTCGCAGAGGGGCGGGACAGTGAAGGCCAGGGTCACGATGCGGTTCAACAGTGCGTAAGCTCTGTCCTCCTTGCTGAAGCAGCCATCAGCGAAGTTCACTTTCTCCACGAGAACATGAGGATCCACCGCCAGGATGGAGATAAACGGGCTCTCCTCGTCAGACAGCAGAATGTTGAGGGCGTCCAGAACAGCAACGATTTTCTTGGGCGAGCAGCGGTCCAGGTTGGTGATTTGCAGCACAGCTCGAATCCTCCTCCTCTCAAACACCTCCATGAACTGGATGAAGCGGGACAGAAGCCATATTTCCTTCCTGACCTCGTTCATGAAGCCCATCTTGCCGCTGATCTTCTGGTTGTCCATCCCCCTCTTGAGGTTGAACTCTTGGCTGAAGACGAGGTCTTTGCCCACGAGGACGGCGTACCGCAGCGCGCTCGCGGCAGGTACGCCTAAAGAGGCGATGAGCAGGCCCTCCAGGACCCCCAAGTGGCCACTTGTCGTGGTCACCTCTTCACCCGGTTTGACCGCAGGTTTCGGAAGGCCGCGCGTCAACAGCACTGTCACGACGACGATCGGTATCACAGAAATAAACAAGACGAGAGACCACAGCGGGCAACAGCAGATTTTCTTGGAGCGCCAGTAGTTGGGACCGTCTTCTATTATCTAAAAGACAAAAACCAACACATTTTCAAGTAAACATACACAGTGTCCAATGATCTGTTGATGCACAGTCATGTTTCTGACTGCAATAAATTGGCATAAGAACAATGCCACTGTCACTACTCTCTCATGAAATAAGGAAAAAGGCATCACAGATTTCCAACTAACAGTTATGATTGTCAAACTTTTTTTTTTAGAGCTTGAAAATCACTTTTTCAGAGACATTGCACTATTAAATGACCTTTTTGGTCTGTGTAAGAGTGAGATGTCTTCCCTGCTTTGGATTT
>JAUESE010000001.1:17849215-17865687 GCA_032274725.1 Malacoctenus triangulatus
GTGTGTGTGTGTGTGTGTGTGTGTGTGTGTGTGTGTGTGTGTGTGTGTGTGTGTGTGTGTGTGTGTGTCCGTCCTCTATTTCCTCTTCCCCTCACAGCCATTAAAGCATGATGGATGGATCATTATCATTAGCGTTGTCATTTTGTAATCACTCGAGTATTGAAACTTCTGTTTCTCGCAACAAGTCAAACCCTTTGTGAGGAGTTGATGGACTGTAATCAGTGGATTTTGCTCCTGTTTATCCATAATTCGCATCACTTAGTGATTTATTGTCTTTGGAGGGAGCTCCTCAGTTTGTTGGGGAGACCAATGTACCTTTGTCTTGTCTACCCGGCGCACAACATCTGCACCACCGTCTTTTAACTGCTTATCAACATTTACAACTGCAGGTTTATTATCATTTATAACTGCAGGTGACTTGCTCACATTTATGACTACATAAAAAAACTAACTCGGTGGAAATCTGCTTTTTTAGCAACACTGAACAGACACGCAGAGACACTTTACTTCCTAAAACGCATAATTTGGATGAGACAAACTGATGCAACACAGCCTCGAATTCAAGGATAAGGTGGGAATTTCCCCCCTAAAAAGCCTAATTAAACAGCTCTTACCACCAGCACTTGATATTTGTTCGAGTGGTTTTTTTTGCACTTTTATTTCAAGTTTCCGAGCAATTCAGGTGATTTCCCTCACACAAACGATGAGAAACCGTGTCGCCCATGACTGCAGCTAACTTGTTGGCTTCATAAAACTCTCTCCAAACAGTTTGCTTGCGTCACTTCATATAAAATGTTTCACAGTTCCAGGTGCTACCACCAACGCAAGACACTGATAACGTTCAAACAGCGCTCTCGAAATAACTTAAGAGGGTTGAAGATTTGTTTGTTCTCGCGCTGAACGCTGGTGCAGCTCAATGTAAAGACGTGTAGGATGAAAGTCCCGCAGAGTGCTGACGGTGCAACGAAAAAAAAGAAGTAAGTTCAGCAAAACTGACTGATTGAGTCTTTTTTCTCCTCCGAGCGTTGATTGACATGAATTTAAATGAATCCTTTAAAGAGGATCCTTTCATATTCATGTGGAGGAATGCGCTCTAACCCGATCTCAGGCTCTGTGTGCAGCGTGTCAACAGTTTAACCATGTCAATGATTACCATTAGTTGCTTTCACCCACAGGCGCATACTTTCTGCGTTTGTTCTTGCCTGCACTCGCCCCGAAGATTCAGAGGCTCTTATTTGACAATGTTTATGTTTAACTTTAAAGAGCGAGGTCAGTGTGGATCCTTTGTGATGCAGCTGCCGGCTCGCATTACCATATCTGCTGATTTGTTGGCCGTTCTTGGCTCTACCGGTTGATCAGGCTTACCTGGTTACTCCCAGATGTCAGACCAGATCTTTGCTCGCCGTCACCTTGAATCTGAATGCGTGCTGGGAACTCGGCCGGCAGCTCAGGTGTGGTGAACTTTTCCACCGGCCAGACCTCAGCGCTGTAAAACTTTACAACACTGATAAGAGAGAGGATGATAGGCGCCTAAAAAAATGACAGGCCGGGTCTTCCGGGCTGGAAACTTTCCAGGAAGGGAGTTCACGTTGAAGATTAAATTATTTCTGAGAGATGAAGCTGTATTCTTGTGTTCTCCGTTTCCAATCCGCCCCCCCCTCCTCCCCTTCCCTCCACCCTCACTCCTGCTCCCAATCGCCTCTCTATTCACAGCATCTGAGCGAAGTGGGCTGTTCTTGAAAGCATTACAAGGTAGAAAAGTCCACATCCTTGCTGTAGCTCCTGGCATTAACTGTCCAACTTTTTCAGTCCATGGAAAAATGGAACAAATGACTGATTTCATGCCGGAGCCTTGGGTCTGCATGATTCATGGACTGAATTCCTAGTTTGGAGTCCCCCAGGTTGAGAATGACTGGATTGCTGTGCCTGGCCTGAACTGACATGCAAAGCAGTTGAGATGCCAAAGCTGCAGCACCAAAGCTTTTTGCCCCGCGGTAGGATTTGTTATGACATAACTGGTTAGTCAAGCTTTGAAATACAGGCTCGAAGCTTAATTTCCCTTGGCACATTTACCCCACTTGTACCATCTGGTGTCACAGTATAACTCAAGACACAAGTCCTTCACTAAATACAATAAATGTATTTTTGAGAGAGGAATCATGTTGATATTTCTGATCCAAAAACTCCCCCCAAAAATTGACGTACACGACTCTCCTGTCAAGCGTCATGACGATTCGTTAAAAACAAATGTCACCACGAAACAAACGTTGTCAGAAAAGACAAAATGTGTTCCTGTGTGGAACACCAAACTGTGCTCTCAATGATGTTCAGATACCAAACGAGTTCATTCAGAAGCAGGGAAGATCGAGCTCTGTTTGAACGGGGCAGCAACGGAACCACAATGTTTGAACAAAATTGAAGAACTTTGTTAACTCTGCACACAGTGCACTAACTGCCACATGCCACTCTTCAGCGACGACTTGACTTTTTGGTGATGATTCCAAACATTTTGTGTCAAAACGCGACACAAAAGCATCTGGGAGCAAAACGCTGAGTTTTGAGGCTAATTTCTGAGATGAAGTTTAATTATCGTATGTCTGATTAAGATTTAAAGTGCTCGGCCTGAGGGTGACTCATTTTGTCTTTACTCCAAGTACCTGATTGTTTAACTGCTTTAATTAACTTGATTGTCATACAGAGTGAGTCTGTACGCATGCGCACGTGCGTGTGTGTGTGTGTGTGTGTGTCTCAGAGACAGTCCTCAGTTATTGAAGTCTTTGGCGAATCAATGCTGAATGAAGAGGATATTATCTCCGTGTATACGGCCCCTGAAAACATCGCACCCTTTCACCGCACAAACTTTGCAATTAAGGTTAATGAATTCACCTTCACGATTAATCCCAGATAGGCATCAGACACAGATAAATTAGAGTCCTGGTCCAGGCTGACTTGGAGTGATTTTCGTCCTAATGCAGGGGGAAATTAAACTAATATGTAATATGTTGGGTTCAGGGGATGAAAGTCATTTTCTGGCCGGAGATTGTTGAAAATGTGCGTGCTGAAGATCATTTGCATCAACTTGGGATCATAAACAAGTTGGATGATGCGAGGCGTGTGTGTATTGCTTTTCGTGTTGTGATCTAGCTTTCACCATGAGAGGGTGCTAAAGTATTGTACTTAGGCACGGGACGGTGACATTTGATCAGCAGCCCTTCATCGCTCTCCTCTGTTTGGTATGTAGGAGCAGACCTGACGGTAAAGGAGGCGTTTACTGGGAACGGGGCGCGGTCGAAGGCTGGAGACGGCCTGGAACTTCACTTGTATGTGGCGATGATCATTTAATGTAAATCAGTAACTGCGGCGCGCACGCAAACACACACATACACACACACACACACACACACACGTGCGCCCATACAAAAATATCCATATGCCTTTATTCCTTAGCCGCTCCACCTAAGGGCAGACAAGACTCGGTATTGACACGCAGGCTGACACCAGCTTGGCCCTGGCCCAGCTTGCCTGCCCTAATTGGCCTGAAGGCCTCTTGTTGGTGTGATCTATTGATCAGCCTGGCTGCAGATGCTGCTAAGTCACAGGAAGAGGACGGAGAAATAGCCAGAGATACTGAAAGTAAGCACTGCCAAATCTGGGCATGATGTCTTAAGCTTTGGCCGTTCCCACCGCGGAGCTGTGCAGCGGGCAAAGATGATAGGGTCTTCACCCCGAGGTGCAGGGGTCCCACTTCTGGCCACAAGCTGATTCAAACACACTGATTGTCCTTTATTGTTACCAGGGGGATGATGGCACCAACAAATGGAGGTTTCTGAATGCTGTGACCCCCAAAGATCTATAGACACTGTCTGCTTTAACAATCCCACCAGAGACAGCGAGATGAAAACTCCCCCACACTCGCAAAAATCCACTTTTTCTTTGAAACCTCTGCAGCAAATATTAGGAGAAAAAAAAAAAAAAGGCAGCGATGAGATTGCCACTGAAGAGCCCTTGTGGGGCAGGGGTGAGCGAAATGGTATGCATGCTGATCTTGTATCCATCAGCGCAAACATCCTATACATGATTATTTTTGCCTGCACCTTCAACCTTGTTTCTATTCACATTCAGATCCCAGATCACATCATCCCATTCTCATCTATTTCCATTTTGACTTCTTCTCCTCATCGTTTCCCTTCTCAAGCAGTACAGCCATTTCAATGTAAATGCTGTCTGTGCTTATCTGCCTCTTAATCCTCCTTTGTCATTCTGTACGGGCTTCCATCAATTCCCAGAAAAACTCATATAAGAAACATGCATATGTTTATGAGGCCCGCCACACAATATGTCCTTCACGACCTCATAAAAGGCAATACATTCTTCTTTATGTGGGGCACAAATTTCCTATTCTCCCCTGTGTGTGAGCGAATGCTGCATTCCCATGCGGTATTACATTTATGATGCATGACAAGGCTTACAATTCTCCATCTCCTCTGCAGCACAATGCAAGTAACCAGAGCTGTCCAAAAGTCACGGCTGTGACAACAGGGATCATTATACATTTCTCCTTCTGTGGTGCTGCCTCTCTGTATTCCCCTCCATGTCTCCGTGAAATCTGTCTTTATCCCGCCATGGGAGAGTGTAGTTACCAGGTGCACGCGGAGCCCCCTTTTCTCTGGGCGGCGGTGTTGGAACGAGTGACCACTCTTGGATCTATTCACCAGCACGCAAACTTACACGCATGTGTGCACACGCTCACGCCAACCCCGCTGATCCTGCCTCCTGTTTTATTGTCAATATCAGTCGGCTCAGGGGTTGCAGGGGTTGACGGCTGTTGACAGCGGCAGGATTGTGGAGGTAAAGATGATGGCAGCTCTTGCAGAGATAGAATAGCTGTATCTTGAGACCTCTTGGAGGGTGTTATTAGGCTGTTATGAAATCTGCTCCCTATCAGACCTGCACTGAAGCAAGGGGGAGGATATAGCCAGATGCGGTGCAAAATACAAGTGTTGACTCTCTTGCCTTCCTCCTATAGCGTGCTCTTATCTATCCCTCTACTTCCTTCTCTCTCACACACACACCAACACACACATATTATTTCCTTTGGCATCGTACCTCCTGGACCCGTGTGTGTGTGTTTTTTTTTGGTCCTGCGAATTCCGCGCGCACCTGCATGAAGAATTTGCCTTATAAAGTAAGAAAAGGCACTTATCTTGTTTGTTTTATATTTCATGTAGATACACACCTGGAGGCGAGCAGTCGGCTCTGCATCATGACACCAAGGCCTGCTGTCAGGTTGCACCAAAGCTCCCTGACAAGATACCTGAATGCACACAGATTATTCCAGCACATCAGTCAGGCAACTGCTGCATAACAGTGTAATGTATCAGGGATTAGGAGCAGGAGAGACACACAAAAATGAACACATGTAGCACACACAGCGGGACGGAGGAGCATGAATAAGTCCATGACATGATCCATGTAATCTGCAGAAATGGCAAACGTACACACATCCTTCCAGCTGAAATGCCGGCTGGTGTGTACAATACTAAATGAGGAAAAACTGATTTAACTTTCACAGAAGGAGAGTAAAACTGTGCGGGCGCTGATGTGTACTCAAGGTATAAAAAGGAAAAAAAGTAGGCCTGTGAAGCAAACAATCCCCTGAAGCCATTTGCTCTCCAAGTGAGAGTTTCATACAGCTCTCTTTAATAAAGCCATGTAAGGGGAGTGTGCTGCTGCTCTGAATCTGCTCTGACATCAGTGTTATCTGGCTCACTTTCAGCCATGTGGATACTGGATCTCCCCGTCACAGACATCACATTCGATACATGCCTTTGCTCCGTGGTCAAGCCTCCCTGTCTTGTCTGCTCTTTCTAGCCTCTCGCGGTGCTTTTCGCTTTTTTTTTTTTTTTTTTCCATGTCTGCCGTGCGGGTTTAGGGAGGGCTCACGTTTTCCGTGCGTAATCGTGCCGTCCATTTGTCCAGGAATCAGCCTTGATGTTGGGGAAGCATGCAGAGATGCAGAAAGAATGGATAATTATGGCGCTTTGATGCAACCTGAAACCAGGAAATCCACGGTCGTAACAATCCTCCTTCTGTCCAAATCACACGTCATACATCAGAAGCTAATATGCAAATAAAATCGTGGATGCTCCTGGTCCTGGAGGGTCACAGTGCTGTAGTTTTCTCATTTTTTGTGTTTTTTCTCCTTTTTTCCTCGTCCCTCCTTTGTTCTGCCTGCAGTGTGAGGCGGTGGGCACAGCGGAGCCCTGACTGAGAGGCAGCGCAGTCGCACCTGTTTCCCATCACCCCGCGATCATCTTCTCCTTTAGAAGCCGATCTTCACTGAGCACGAGTGCCAGATAGTTCAGTCTCACGTGTTAGCACCTGTGCATCGGGCCCTTTTGTGTCGTTCCAGTGAGCCTTGTGTTACTTCTCCATCCTTCTGTCGCGTTTGCCTCGCTGTCGCTCCGGAAGCTTCTCGTTCTCCGTATCCTCGCTTCATCCTGCTTTTTGGACTCTTTCTTACAACCTTGTGACTCTTCTTCAATAAAAACAGCTGAAATCTGAAATCTGCTTTCGCCTTGTCGGTCCACTGAGGAACCCAAACAATAACACAGTCCTGCAATGTGTCCCAGCTAAGGTCCATGCGGTCAGAGCAAGCTGCTCGTTGTCAATCTTTCAGAAGAAAATGATAATTACACATTCATCAGAATCAGGTGTGTTGAAGCAGGTCAATGTTGAAAACATGAGGGCTCACCAAGCCTGCCTCTCTGAGTCCCCACCTGGTTGCTGGATCTGCAGGAACCATGTGAATGACATACACAAAGGAAAAAACAACACTTATATGGACACTTCTAATTTGGTCTCCGTGTCCACACAATTTTTTTTGTGGTGAACAAAGTCACTTCTTTAAAACTTCGCTTGTCTTCGGTGCAGAGGACCAAGTGTGGACATTTAATGTATGTTTTTCATCTCTTTGCTTTTCTTGTCCAGGTTTCGCTCCACAACTCCGGAGTGTTCTGCTGTGTTCAGGTTTTTGCTTCCTGTCATTCTCGCGCAGCAGGAGATTTTTTTTTCCCTTGTTATGCCGCTAATGAAGCTAAATGTGTCAGACCGCAGTTCCACCACTCACCTCGTTCTTTTCTAAATTTTCCCTCTCTTCAGGTTGTATTTATAGGAAGACTGTTACCGGGCAATGAGACTGTTCCAGAAGGAAAAAAAACAGCATCAGGTGTGTCAGAAGAAGAAAATGCGATAAATTACAGAAAGGCCTCAAGATGTTTGTCATCTTGATAGGCTCAACATTATCATCATCATCGTTGTCACCACAACAGCAAGAGTTAGGATGAAATGTCTCATTTAGCTTGGCTGAATCTCGTGTTGTTCCAGTCACTGTAATGTGAAATTGTCCACCTTCAGTAACACTCGTTAACATCCTTTAACAAAGTAGAGATTGGTAGAAAAAAGGCTTCGCTGACACTGATTTTTTCCAAACATTGAGCATTTGCAACATTAATTTGGTTTTAGTTGGTGGATTTGCTGATGGCGAAGCTAGTTTTCTGGTTAGCTGTGAGCAGGAGTGAGCAGCACTGCTTGAAAGAACCAAAAGTACAAAACCGAAGGTACAAAACTACCCATGACTCGTTCCTCCGGTTCTCCCGTAGATCTCTGATTACTCCCGACATTGGACGTCAAATTCATTTTCCTTTGTAGCACACAACAGCACACGACACTGTACATGTTGACACACTTTTCTGCTCTTTATGTTTTGTGTTGTGTTTTTACTCCCTCCCCATATTTGCCCACATCTGAATGAAACTCACACAACAATAGTTATGTGTAATTGGCAACCTGATTGAAAATGCTCACCTGTAAAATGGTTCTGACGAACACACAAGACAGAAAAAAAACCCACTGGCTCTGTAATGGTCTCTGATCAGCTCATGATTCTCCTAACAAAGAGAAATTATTCAGTATTTGCTGTGAAAATTGCTGTCAGGTCAGACCTATGTGGATTGTGTAAAAGAAGGGAGTAATTTGATTCTGTTCCAGGAAGCCAAACACAGCTGTAGAGCGTGTCGTTGAGGAAATGCAGAATATATCGGAGGTCCGGTGAGTTTAGCAAGGATTAAATGAGATTTGAGGAACATGAAGTGATATGTGGGAGGTGCATGTATTTTTTATCATTTCATGAGGTTGCACACACTTTTTTTCCGGACACATTTGGTACACCAACACTCCCACGGAAGCACACAAAAAATACAAATATATATGTGAACTTGCATTTGCAGTTTGACCAGTCACCCTAGCATCACGATGCATTGACGATGCATTTTCATCCCCAGCAAATCTGTCTGCTTTTCTTCGTAATTGTTGCATCTGTTCAGACGTTTACTCAGATGTCAGGTCTGTATACAGCGTGCTTAGACGGAGCAGTTCATCAAAACCAGGCAGGCTGGAAAGAAGCAATAGGTGGACACATATCTCACCTCGAACGTGGATCTGATTTGTGAGACAAGAATCATTTAAAATGACTCTCAGAGCTCAGTTGAAACCCCTTCTGTCAGCTGTGAGAGAGCCTGCTCTAATCCATTGTCACTGGGTGGATTAATTTGCATAACTCCACCATTGTGCAGTCCCAGATCTTTTTCTATCTTCTTTCTCACACAAAATGAGGAAGAAGAAGAAGAGAGAGAAAAAAGGAGGAGACTCACAACCCTCTGCTACTTGTTGCTTTGGCAACTGGGGCGGTGAAGTGAATAGGAGTACAGTAGGGCAAGAGTGAAAGAGCTAGCAGAAAGAGAAAGGACGCGATGGTGCAAGGGTGGTGGAGATGACGAGGGCAGGCGGATGAAGACATGATGAGCAGGGAGTGGAGAAAAGGAGGAAAGGAACAGATTAGGCATCGATGGAGGGAAGACAGAAAGACGAGAGGAAACCACTGTTCACTGAATGGAACACAGAGCAATTTTCTGTTGCTTAAAAAGTCATTTATCTATGTCGACAGTCTATTAGTCATGTATTCGAGTGTGACCCCCCCCCCAACCACACACACTTCCCTCCACCACACCCACATTGTGTACGCGTACATGGAACTGTCTGTTGTGTGTCTGTGTGTATGGTGATGAGACTGTACTGCTGATCCTCCAGGGAAGTGAGCTTCTAAATTGCTCAGATAGGATCAATATGTATTTAAGGGGGTGGAGCTGCAGCTTCCAGATGGAGCACGGTGTGATGTTGCGCTCTGCCCATACACTCTGTTAGCTGCATTATTCTCCAATGTGTTATGTGGAGAACTCGGCTATCAAAATGAAATGTTTAAAGACAATTACTCGTGTGCGTATTCCTCCTTTCTTCCCTTCATCCAAGGTGTATCGCAAGAAAAATTCTCCTATCCAGAAAATAAGAAAACAAAAAAAATAAACAACTGTGCAGTTTTCGTCAATCAATAAATTCCCCCCAAAAACAATTGAATGTAAATTCTCCCAGCTTTGCCTCGGTGCCAGAGAACCAGACTGTTATTTAAGCCAGACCTTTCTTTTCAATCCCCTCCTGCTCCACAGACTTGTTTTGCTGTTTTGTCTTGATACATTCAACATAATCTCATGTTTAAATATTCTTAAAACAAGTGTTGTTCTTCATCATGTTGCGTTGATACGGGAGATCGTGGATGTAACTTTCCTTTGACCTTGATCATAGCTTATTGGTTGACCAGTCGGGGAAATAATCATGAACTTGGCACTGAAATGCACACACTATGGAAGGTTATTGGTAGAACCTGCATAACGCCATGTTCTGGTCGTCGATGAATACATTTGCTAGATTATACTTTCATATCGAAGTCTAAAGTTAGGAAGTTGAAAAGACTGAAAGTGAAGTCGTTACTCCTCCAAATTGAGAGGAGCCAGCTGAGGAGGTTGAGGTATCTGATTAGGGTGGCCCCTGGTCATCATACAGGGCAGGTCCAGCTGGTGGAAGACCCCGAGGTCAGCCCAGGACATGCTGGAGAGGTTATGTGTGTCTCTCAGCTGGTTTGGGAGCAGCTCGAGGTCCCACCAGAGGAGTCGGAGGAGGACGCGGGGGGACAGAGGTGTCTCGGCTTTCTCTCCTCCCTCCATATTGCCACCGTGACCCCGTGTGGCCTAAGTGGGTAAGAAGATGGATGAATGGATATAATGCGGTTCAGAGAAATGATCCAATCCAAGCCAAGTCTCTGAGCTGAACCTGCAGTGTCTCTCTTCAACAGTTCGCACTGCAGCCCTGCCAGATCCTACAGACTAAATATCTGAGCACGGACTCCAAAATCATTGAAAAAAAAAACCCCAACAAATAACTGGTCAACGTCCAACATCCAGAGAGCGAGTGCCAGAAATGGAGTTTCTAATATTAATTGTATCTCTGCTGCGGTTCAAATTACAGCCAAAGGATAATAATTTGGCCACAGTCATGTCTGCCTGCAGGCTTCAATCAGCGCACAGTTACACTAAAACAACCGATCAGGCCAATTTTCAAGTCACCTGCAAAAAGACTTGCGGCTCTTTGCCAAAAAACTCCTCCTTTCTGGTGTTTGCTAGTTTCTGTGCAGTCAACACAAAAGTGAACGGAGGAGCACGTTCAGTCCAGTGTCCTCTGCTGTTGCAGTGTTTGTGTCACAAACAAATGACTTTGCTGTTTTATTTTCGAGCCACATTGCTATGACGACCCCTCCCACGTTGAGCTGACATGCACGAGAGTGCGAGTGAAACTCAAAGTGAACCCAATTAATTTTACACAAAAAAAAACATGGGGACATTTGTAAAAACTATGAATTTCAAATCAGTACAACTTATTGCATTGTCAGTTTTCTTTTAAGGTTAAGATTTTGCTGTCCTTCCTTTCGGTTGAACTTTTGTGCAATAAACTAGTCCAACTGCGAGAATATTTTGTTATCTAAAGATTTTTTCTTGACAAATGTTTAACACATCACCTTCGGTTTACCCTTCTGTGGTTCTGTTGGGGGTTTATTTGTGTTAAAAGGAAGTTGTTTCTCCTCACTGTCAGTGAACGCTCGCTCTTGGGGGAATTGTCGGGTTTTTCCTCCACTTTGTCACATGTATTCCTCAGAGAAAGGGCCCTGAGAGTCGCGGCTGTTCATGCTCGCAAAAAGTGGCAGATGTGATACTCGCCTGTTGACATGCCAATCCATAAGTTACTCCGGGTAATCCCGCAATCGCACTGTGTTTTCATTGCAGCTACTTCATGCCTAACAGATAGTGGCCCTGCAAACAGCTGACAGCGAGTCAGCTGCCTCCGGTTTTTTCAAATCAGTGTTTTGTGTTTTTTCCATCGGCCCAAGATTTGTCTCCGATCTCACACGGATAAAGTTAGCCATCGGTGTGACTTATTCTCCAAGTAGCGAGTGAGAAAAATATTTGAGCTGGAGGCCCTTAAGGTTTAATTTGGATACAGCAACCCTTTCAACCTGATTCAAAATCAGCCAGACTAACCAGGAGTAAGTGCCTCTTGCCCTCAGCTGAGAGGCAGCTCACGGTTAAACCCCGCGGAGCCGTGTCCTCTGACTCCCCCGCTGGCCGTCTCTCCCTCAGCTCTCGTAAATAAGCAAAACATCGTGTCCTGTAATAATCAACACCAGTTATCAAGCGGCCCGGTAAGCTGGTAGAATCTGCGAAGGCTGGACACAATGTGACGGTAAAGTCCTGTGTTTGCAGCGTCTTTCCTCCCATGTCAGAGATTTGTTTATCAGCGTTTTGAAGCAAAGTGTTTTCAAAGGTCTTTCCGTCATGACCAAGTTAACAAAAAAAATTTAAAAATCAATCCCAGAAGCAATTATTGTTGTTGTTGTTGAGCTGTGGATCCAAGTGTTTATCAGATTGGAGAAATGTGATGATCTCTACTGGAAGTGTTTATCCTCTGATGTTGTGGTATTTGCTCCACGCGGCAGAAAGAGTGTGGAAACGAGGAACTGCGTCCAAGTGCTAGCCTGGGAGTGGACATTCATTTGCTTGACTGTGGCGTGACCTCAAATTAGTAAGAAAGTTGCTTTGAATCCGCTTGATGTGTAAATTGTCGGCAGGGATGTTTGCACATCTTTTAAAAAGGCGAAAATGTGTCAGTGTTGTTTTTTACAGCTTCTTTCACTTGGCCCCCCAAGTGACCAATAAACACTGAGTTATAAATTCAAGATTACGAAACGTGTCATTCACTGAAATGGTTCAAAGGAATAAACTTGTTTGAGAAAATGGCAAAACATGTGTGGAAAGCAATGTCCATGATAGAGCGGACTGTGACATTGAAGATGCATTCGTCCAAATATTAAAACCACCGAAAGTTTTAGTAAATAGTGTCTTGTTACCTTGGCATTTATCACAGAATATCTGAGAGTGCACGTCTCAGGAACACTACATTTTAAGGAGATACGACAAGAGAAAATTGAATTAAAAAAAAAAAAATCAATAAGTGGAACAATCTAAAAGATTTTTATGAGCAACAAATTGTGATGACCTGATGACCAGGTGGGAATGTCTCTTAAATGTCAGGTTGGAAGACTGCAGTTATAAGTACCTGCAGAGAGTGACGGGGTCATGGGTGCGCAGGAGGAGCGTAGGCTGCCGGGTGAGGTCCGACCTCGCCGAGGCTCCATTGTATCGGAAAGTGCTGAAAACAATAATGCTGGTAATGGCAAAAGGGCGTCAGAGCTCACAGTGCATCACATCTCCCTGGTTGTGAGGCTGCTTTGCTGCGGACTGGTGGGAGTGCCCACCCTGACCCCTGCTCATCACTTAAGGCCCCCACAATAACACGAGAGCTTCAGAGCTGGAGGACGGAGAATCGGTTGGAGGCCTGCGCTGTCTGATGAAACATGTCCCCTTGTGGAGCCTGTGGATGGCCCGGAGCTTGCATTGTTTACTGTAGGATAGGGAAGGCAGCAAGATGCACTTTGCTGGCAGGTGCAGCGTAAAGGTTGAGACAACACTCTTGCTGGAAATTTCAGGAATTCAGTGGAGTTCTCACGTCCAGAGAATCTTGGTTGACACAAGTGCTTCCACCAGATGAAAGCTAGTGGCTGCTAACTGCATGAAAAGACACAGACTTCACAGTGTTTTCTAAATTCATCAGTTTGCACATATCTGAAATCCTTTACCTTAAATTTCCAGTGATAAATTCTGAATTATTCCAATTGATACCCGGTTAAATCGTGGTAAAAGTGACCGTCCTGCTACTCACACCAACATCTGAAGCAATACTTTTTGAGGTCTACGAAATGAGCTCACAGCCAGCAATACATTGGTATGTGAAGCACATGTGGCTTGTGGACCACCTCATGTCTGATCTATAACATGTGCCAAAACCCACGGAGGCCCCAGCTGACTGCCTCTGTGACATCACAAATCCTCCACTAAGCTCCTGGAGCCTGACGCCCCCAAAACAAGCTGAGCAGACTTGTTGAGTGGGATTTTTCCTCGTTAGATCAGAGCTGCTGTGGGAGAGTAACGTCGTCAGAGGACCTGATAAGTTGATGAGCTCACTGCATTTCTGTGTGGAGTTTGCATGTTCTCCCTCTTTGTGTGTAAGAACCCAGACTTTCTTCAATATGCTGTTGAAGGACAAGATGCTCATTATTGGCTTGTATTGTTTTCAACCCTCACGATTCTATATTTGATGAAGCAAGTATGAAAGACAAGCTGATGGATGGTTTCATTATCGAATCTGACGAGTTTGTGGCTTTGGAAACTTGCTTTTCGAGCAAAGTTTCACTTTCAAATACTCGTCCTCGCGAGCCGCCCAGTATGACAACAGCCTTGAACTGTCGGCCAGAGATTCGGTTCTTGCCTGAGGGGGGGCGACGGGGAGAGGCTCAACCAGAAAATCAATTCGTTATAATTATGGCCCAAAAAAAAAAAATTAATGTCCATAATTCACTGAGCAGAGCTGCAAGACTCTCGGAAGGAGATTGAGGAAGGTTCCGCAGAAACGTCAATTGAAACGATTGATTAGGTGATTACATGCATTTCATACCCACTCTGTGTGGAATAAAACACAACACAAAAGGGCTGACAAGAAAATCATAGTATAGAGGGAGGGGAACAAAGTGGGTTCAATTGTAGTGCTCAATTTGTGCACATTTAGGAGAAGAAAAATCCTCAGTTTGAAGCTTTAACCTACAATCAAGAATTCAAAGATAACTGAACCTCCTCCGTGCTGGTAACATAATCAGATTACTTTGTTTTGGTTACCTTTTTTCGATCCCACCTTACGACACAATCAAAGAGTTTGCGTTTGCAGCAGATTCCGTCTCTGTATGTTTATTCATACGCGCTCTGAGCCAAAGCGAGCGTACCATCCATCAACACAGATAGAAGTGACTCGCTCTCTCCCTCTCTTCCTCGCTCATGCTGTTCAACACCTCCTCCCTCCACCAGAGAGCAGAGTGTGTTTACTGATACGTGAAGGCGGCAGTCGTTGAAGGAGCCCCGCAGAAAACAAATGCCGTCCCCGGTCGGCTTGTCACTGTCATGGATCATCAAGAGGAGTTCGTTGTTATTACTTCCACTGTTACACTCGATGATGGAGCAGACAGGGGGCTAGTTCTGATAGGTAGTTAAGACACAGCACACTAGTTGATACCTCAGCACCTGCTGGTTGTTAATTGTCGCAACGTGAGCAGAGGGACACAATCAAGTGCTGTGAAGTGCTACATGCAAACTGACACACATGCAGTCAGTTACGATTATGTGGTCTCTGAGATGGGTACATGGGAGCACACAGCTATAAGCACACTCTAATGGGCCAGTGTGTGGTTTAAATTCCCTTTGATGCCTCGGATACCCCCTGCTGTTTGCCATATTACTCTGTACACATCAAACAGGTTGTTCTGCGAAGAAAAAAGGGACGCGATGACAAGACCACAGCTCACTATTCAGCTCATCCAAATGCCGGGCTTTTTATTTAAATAAAAATAGGTTCCTCCACTCTCTCCCTCCCCTACCTCCTCCGATCCCTCTGTTCTTCTGCCATGGTTTCACTTTCTTGTGCGCTTTTCCTCGCAATATCAAATCCTTCCTCTCCCCTTTTTCTTCTTCTTGCCTTTCTTCTCTTGTAACGCTTGCATCTGCTTTCCTCACCCTTCTTGACAAAGAGAAAGTAAAACTGGCCCTTCATAATTTCCTTCCCAGTCTTTGCCCAGTCCGTGACCGTCTTTTTCTTGTCTTTATTTTTCCTCCACAAAGAAGCGTCCGCGGCCCGTCTCCTTTTGAGTCACCCAAAGCCCGTCGCAGCGGGCCACCCCATCATAGCTGACCATCCAGACAATGTCAGCGTGAGTCACAGTTCACAAAAGATAATGACCTGACCCAGCTGCTCAGTGGCCAGGGACACACTGGGCTTCTCTAACCTACTATCCAGCGAGCGTGTTCCCATGCATTCCTGTCGGTCTGTTTGTGAATGTGCTTGTGCAAATATTCTCCACGCGCGGCAAAGGAAATAGCTGCATATTCTCCCTTTGTGTCAATTCGTGGTATGAGTGCCGATGTACTCATGTGCGCGATAAACTGACTGAACTGTAGATTTGTATGGCGATGTCAGACCATGAGCCTATTGGTATGGAAAGCATAGCTTGATATCGAGCGTGGTCTGCGTTTCACCACATCCCCCTAATGCCCCCCCGACCCCCCCCCTCCCCACACCTCCACCCCATCCCATAATTCCTCCACTGCCTCCAAAGTGTCTGTAACCTTTCTCCCGCACACCCGTCTGCCAATCATGCTCATCGCAGCAAAGCAACACAGGGACACTTGGTTCAGTTGTTAATTGAACCCTCACAGCTTACACTCAAACAAACCAGCATCCTTTATCTGTTATTCCTGAGGTTACCCTCTTCAGAGATAATATTAATCGCAGCACACGGCTCAAGGAACATCTACTAGCTGATAAAACATTTAGAAAATGAGACTGGAGACAGCTGTGTTTGCTCGAGTTGCTAACTTCTTCACACAAATTAAAAAAAAAAATAAAAGAGTATTTTTTTGCGAGAAATAGGACTGAAGTTTTGTTTTTCTTGTTCTGAACCACTTTGGTTAAAAAAAAGGGCTTTTTTTTAAAAGGTGTGAAAAACTGCATAAAAACACATTTACCCATCCTTAAAGGTCACAACTATTTGAAGCGTCGGTGTAGGTGGTACGTTTTGCGTCATAGCTCAAATTGCTTAAGTGTTGTACAGATGGTTAGTGAGCAGCTTGATTTCTGTGCAGAAGAGAAAACCTGTTTCAGGCTGGAAATCCCAGGATGCTTCTGTTAAAAGCTTGTTTCTCCTGTTTCGAAATTGTCCTCCATCAGTCGAAGGGCATCGGCATGCTTCAAAAGAGGCGTTCGTCTGACCATCTGATAGTGGGGAGAGGTTTTTGTCTAAGGATTTTCTAACTTACTGACACCAACAATTTGACCAACACGCCCACGACTCAGTGGTTAGCTGTGTAACT